>JFZS01000001.1:600000-908517 GCA_000709145.1 Balansia obtecta B249
ACAAGCATGACTAAAAATAGTGAAAATATCTGTAATTTGATGTTCAATATCATTTTTATAACGTTTTAAATTTTTGTCTAAACTTGGCATCATGAGATTCATAATAAAGGCAATACCTAAACCTACTGTTAAAAGTAGTATTTCATTGATCATCAAGTGCCCATTGATTTCTTTAGCATTAAAAACATGTAATAAAATGACGCAACTCGTTATTACGCCTTCTTGAGCATTGAGAACAACTGTTAAAGGAATAAATAAAAGGACAATTAAACCTAAAACTAATGCATGTTGACCTAATAAACTAAAAATAGCTGAGCCTAAAAACAAAATTAATAAACATGAGACTAAGCGTGAAACAATAGCTTGTAAAGAATGCATTTTAGTATGCTTGATACATAATACGACTAAAATCGCACTAGAAGCATAATTATCTAAACCTAGTAACTTACAAATTATGACTCCTAGCGTCATTCCTACTGCAGTTTTGAGAGTTCTAAATCCAATCTTATAAGGATTTAACTTTAACATGTGTTTTAGGCCTCTTATCTTTCTTCACTATATTTTTCGAATAAGCCTTGTAATTGGTTGATTACATCCATAACATCATGACCTTCAATTTGATGACGTTCTATCATTTCAGTAATTTTACCGTCTTTAATTAATGCAAAAGAAGGACTTGAAGGTGCATATCCTTCAAAATAATCTCTTGCTTGTTGAGTTGCTTCTTTATCTTGTCCTGCAAAAACTGTGACTAGTCGATCTGGTAATTTATCATAGTGTAATGCGTGAGAGGCTGCTGGACGTGCAATACCACCAGCACAACCACAAACTGAATTGACCATAACTAAAGAAGTGCCATCTTGTTTTAAAACACTATCTACTTCATCAGCGGTTGTTAATTGTTCATAACCTGCTTCTTCAATTTCATTACGTGCTTGTTCAACAACCCCGTTCATATATAAATCGAAATTTAAATCCATATTAGGTCACCTTTCATTTCATTGTTAATTTTAACTTCTTTTATTCTACTAATTAAAAGTATATTGTTCAACAAGCTTGATTAAGTATTCTCACTCATTTTCAAATAAAATAAACTGTCGACAATATCAATGAAGTTGTCGACAGTAATATATGGATATGTGAGAGTGAAATCTTAATAGATATTTGTATTCTCAATAGAATATTGTTCAATACGTTTTTTAATATGATTCATAAATTGACCTGTTTGTAGTCCATCAAGGATACGATGATCGATCGAAATACATAAATTAACCATACTTCTAATTGCAATCATATCATCTATAACAACAGGCTTTTTAACCACAGATTCCACTTGTAATATTGCGGCTTGAGGATGGTTAATAATTCCCATTGAAGACACTGAGCCAAATGAACCAGTATTATTTACTGTAAATGTGCCACCCTCCATATCTGCTTGAGTGAGTTGGCCATTGCGAGCTTTTGTAGCTAAGTCATTGATTTCTCTAGCAATACCCTTAATAGATTTTTCATCAGCATGTTTAATGACCGGCACATATAATTTATCTTTATCGGCTACAGCAATTGAAATATTAATATCTTTATGAATAATTATTTCATCACCTTGCCATGTGCTATTTAGTAAAGGATGTGCTTTTAAGGCATCAGCTACAGCTTTTACAAAGAATGCAAAGAATGTCAGATTATAACCTTCGTTTTGTTTAAATGTGTTTTTGTGATGATTTCTTGTTTTAACTAAATTCGTTGCATCAGCTTCTATCATCATCCAACCATGAGGAATTTCAGTAACACTTGTCACCATATTTTGAGCAATTGCTTTACGAACCCCTTTAACAGGAATTGTACTTCCTTGATTGTATGTTACATCGGACTCAGATTGACTTTGAGATTGTAAAGTTTTTTGAGATGATTGGTTGTTTTGACTCTGATTACTAGTGGAATTGCTAGTTGTATTTTCAATCATTTCAGGATTATTAATTACTTTTTCAATATCTTTTTTAGTGACACGTCCACTGAAACCTGTACCCACTACTTGAGTTAAATCGATGTTGTTTTCAGAAGCTAATTTGAAGACAACAGGTGAAAAACGACCATTATTTTTAGGTTGTAAAGATGAATCATTAGTATTTTCATTTATTTTAGATTGAGACAAATCATTTTTATAACTAGAAGATTGTTCTTCATAAGAATGATTTGCTTCTGTCTCACTATCTATATCATCTCTTTTTTCCCCTGTATCGATTTTACAAATTACTGCATCAACGCTTACTGTTTCTCCTTCATTAACTATAAGTTCGGTAACTTTACCTGAAACTGTAGAAGGTACTTCAGCGGTAACTTTATCTGTAATTACTTCACATAAAGGTTCATATTCTCCTACTTCATCGCCTACAGCAACTAACCATTGTTCTATTGTACCTTCATGAACACTTTCACCTAATTTAGGCATTTTAATTTCCAATTGATACCCTCCTTAGAATTCCGCTAATTCGCGCATTTTTTCTTGTATCTTTTCAGGACTCATCATTATTTCATTTTCTAAGACAGGTGAAAATGGCATAGATGGAACGTCGGGTGCAGCTAAACGCATAATCGGTGCATCTAGTTCAAATAAGCAATGTTCTGCTATAATTGCCGAAGCCTCTGACATAACGCTACCTTCTAAATTATCTTCTGTAACGAGTAAAACCTTGCCGGTTTGTTTAGCACGATCAATAATAGTTTCTTTATCTAATGGATATACCGTTCTTAAGTCTACAACTTCAACATTAATACCGTCTTCAGCTAAAATATCAGCTGCTTGTAAACAATAATTAACCATTAAACCATAAGTGAAAACAGTGATATCATCGCCTTCTCTTTTTACATCTGCTTTGCCTAAAGGTACTGTATAGTAATCTTCTGGAACTTCTTCTTTTAAAAATCGATACGCTTTTTTGTGTTCAAAGAATAAAACTGGATCATTAGATTCAATTGATGATAATAATAATCCTTTTGCATCATAAGGTGAAGAAGGAATTACTATTTTTAATCCTGGGGTTGAAGCGAAAATGCTTTCAATACTTTGTGAGTGATACAAACCACCATGAACACCTCCACCAAAAGGTGCTCTAATAGTTATAGGACAGCCCCAATCATTGTTAGAACGATATCTCATCTTAGCAGCTTCACTTATTATTTGATTAGTCGCTGGTAGAATGAAATCCGCGAATTGAATTTCTGCGATAGGACGTTTACCCATCATTGCTGCGCCTATTGCAGTTCCTATAATATTTGACTCTGCAAGTGGGGTATCAATTACACGTTCTTTTCCATATTTTTCTTGTAAGCCTTGTGTAACGCCAAATACGCCACCCTTTTTACCTACATCTTCACCTAAGATGAAAGTATTTTTATTTTTTTCAAGTGCTAAATCATGAGCTTGGCGAATTGCTTCTAAATAGGATAATTTAGTCATTTTGTTGGCCCCCTTCATCATAAACGTGTGTATATGCTTCTTCGATTGAAGGATATGGAGCCTCTTCAGCGGCCTTCGTCGCTTTATTAATTAATTCTTTGTGTTCTTGTTCTAAATCAGAAAGCCATTGTTCATCTATAATCTCATTTTCAAGTAAGAAGGATTTAAATTTAATATTACAGTCTCCTTCTTTAAGACTATCACGTTCTTCTTGAGTACGATATTTATCATCGTCATCTGAAGAATGTGGTGTCATTCGAGAAGTAACAGCTTCTATTAAAGTAGCGCCTTCTCCATTTAAAGAACGATTTCGTGCTTCTTTCATAGCTTTATAAACAGCAATAGGATCATTTCCATCTACTTGTTCACCATACATACCATAACCTAAAGCACGATCAGAGAGTTTTTCAGCAGCATATTGTAATGAATCTGGTACTGATATAGCATATTTATTATTAATAATCACGCAGACAAAAGGTAAATCGTGCACACCTGCAAAGTTAAGACCTTCATGGAAGTCGCCTTGATTTGAACTTCCTTCCCCAACAGTTGCGGTAGCAATATTTTGTTTATTATCCATTTTTAATGCAAGGGCAGCGCCTACTGAATGCGGAATCTGAGTTGCTACTGGAGAACTCTGAGATAAGATGCCTTTATCTTTATGACTAAAGTGAGATGGCATCTGTTTACCGCCGGAATTGATATCATCTCTTTTACCGAAAGCAGATAACATCGTGTCTAAGGGTGTTATTCCCATATATGTAACAAATGCTAAATCACGATAATATGGAGAAGAAATATCCCCTTCTTCCATAGCGTATGCCATACCAATTTGAGTGGCTTCCTGTCCTTGACCACTTACAACGAAAGGAATTTTACCTGCGCGGTTAAGAAGCCATAATCTCTCGTCTACCTTTCTTCCTAAGTCCATCCATTTATACATCATCTTGAGGTCTTCTTCAGTAAGGCCTGCTGACTTATAATCAATCATTATTTTACCTCCTACTATACGTGAATCGCTCTACCTTCAACTTTTAATCCTAATTCCATCAAAACTTCAGATAAAGATGGATGAGCATGGGTAGTTAATCCAAGTTCTAAAGATGAGCCATTCATAAATTGCAATAATGAAACTTCATTAATCAGTTCAGTCACATGAGGTCCAATCATGTTAAGACCAATGATTTCATCATTTTCTTTATTAATAATCACTTCGCAAAAACCATTTTGCTCACCAATATCATCAATCATCGCTTTCCCAATTGCTTTAAAAGATACTTTATAAACACGCGCTTTAATGTTTTGAGCTTTGGCTTCTTCAATATTTTTACCAATTGAAGCGATTTCTGGATATGTGTAAACACATTTTGGTACCAGGTCATAATTAACGGGTATAGGACGCCCATCAAACATGTGTTCAACTGCAACTAAACCTTCTTTTGAACCTACATGAGCAAGCTGAAGTTTACCTATGCAATCTCCTGCAGCATAAATATGCTTATCTTCAGTTTGTTGATATTCATTAGTGATAATATGTCCTGCTTTATTTGTTTTGATTTTGGTATTATTAAGACCAATATCTTGTGTATTAGGTGTTCTACCAACAGATATTAAAACTTTATCTACTTTAATTGCATTATTTTCAAAATAAATTGTAACACTATCATCATCTTTTTTAATACTATTTTCATCTAATTGGATATTCTCGTAAAAAGTTACGCCTCTATGAGATAATTCTTTTTTTAATGATGAAGCGATTTGAGTACTTTCAGTTGGTAAAATACGGTCATTTGCTTCGATAACAGTAACTGAAGTTCCTAGGTCATTCATTAGTGAAGCAAATTCTAATCCGATGACACCACCACCTATAATCGCCAAATGTTCTGGTAAAGACTCAATTGAAAGGATATCGTCACTTGATAAAATACGTTCATGATCAAATTCAATAAATGGTAATGATTTCGGTGTAGAGCCAGTAGCAATTAATACAAATTGATTTGGTATTAAATCAGACTCGCCATCTTCGTATTCCACTGAAATCGTACCACTTTGAGGTGAAAATATAGATGTTCCTAATATTCTACCAGTGCCATTATATATATCTATGTGATGGTGTTGCATTAACTGGTTTACACCTGTATGCATTTGGTTCACAATATCATTTTTACGTTTTAAAATATTTTCAAAATTAACTTTAAAATTACTTACATCGATACCAAAAGTACTAGCATTTTTAATAGTATGATGTATTTCAGCAGATTTTAATAAAGATTTAGTAGGTATACACCCTTTATGTAAACATGTGCCACCTAATAAAGATTTTTCAACTATTGCTACTTTCTTACCTAATTGCGAAGCTCTGATAGCAGCTACATAACCAGCAGTTCCTCCGCCAAGGACGACTAAATCATATTGTTTTTCTGACATGGTCTTACTCCTTTAATATTTAGAAGACTAAATATGTCTGACATATATATAATCAAGACATCTTAGTCCTCTAATAAAATTACTTATTTTAATATTGAATTACATATTGAACTAAAGGTGATGTAATTCAAGATGTTCTTATAAATTAATACTTTCCTATTTTACATCAATTCGGATAGTTATTAAATTTGAAAATTAATGACAAATTTTTAAGAATCGATTCATTATACTCTTTTATAGAAAAATTTTAAATGTGCTACTACTAAAATGGATAAAGATTAATCTCTATGATTTTGAGCAATCATTTCTTTAGCGTTTTCTCTTGTTAAATCAGTAACACTAGCTCCGGAAATCATTCGCGCTACCTCGTTAATTCTATCGTCATCTAATAACTCTTTAACTTGAGTAGTTGTCCTGTCATCTTGTGAGGCTTTACTTATTAGAAGATGATGATCACTCATTGAAGCAACTTGAGGTAAATGAGAAATACATATGACTTGTATGAATTGAGCTATGTCTCTCATTTTTTCAGCCATTTTCTGTGCTGCTTGTCCAGAAACACCTGAATCCACTTCATCAAATAGAATTGCTGTTTGGCCACGTGATTTAACAAATATGCTTTTCAATGCAAGCATTATTCGAGATAATTCTCCTCCTGAAGCAATTTTATTCAAGCTTTTTAAAGGCTCTCCTTTATTAGGGCTAATTAAAAATTCTACAAATTCGATTCCTTCGTAGTTAGGTTCATCAAGAGGTTTGAAAGATATTTCTAAATTTGCATCTTTCATTTGTAAATTTTGAATTTCAGAAACAATATGGTCACGTAATTCCCTAGCGACGCGTCGCCGTTCTTTTGATAATGCTTTACCTATATCAATTACTTCTTGATAGAGTTGGTTAATTTCTTCTCTTAATTGTGATGAACTTTGTTCATAGTTTTCAATTTTATTAATCTCATTCTCTAACTTACTTTGATAAGCAATGAGTTCAGGAACATCTTTTCCATATTTGCGTTTTAGGTTATTTAAAAGATTCATCCTTGATTCAAGTTCATTTAATACTTGTTCATCAAATTCGGTGTTTGCCATTTCATCATATATATCATGTTTTGCGTCTTCAAGAACATAGTAGAATTGGTCAATATCTTCTTTCAATTTTTCGTATTTTTCAGGAACAATATCATTGATAGATTGAAGATGATTACTTAATTCGTATAATCGATCCGGAATAGCATTCTCATCTGTTAGTACTTGATGCGCATTATTCAATGCTAGGCTCAATTTTTCAGAATTCTGAATACGTTTAATATCAACTTCTAGTTGTTCTACTTCATCTTCTTTTAAAGAAGCTTCTGTAAGTTCTTCGAATTGAAATTTCATTAAATCAAGACGCTGTAGCAATGCTTGATCGGCTGATTCCAAATCTTCTAATTCTTTTCTTTTATCTTTATATTGATTGAAAACATTTTTATATTGTTGTAGCAAATCTGAATATTGATTTTCTGCATAATCATCGAGTAATTGAAGATGATATTTTTGCTTGAGTAATGATTGAGTTTCATGTTGGCCATGAATATCTAATAATTCTTGCATCACTTTTCTTAAATCTTGAAGTGTGACAATTTGATTATTGATACGACAAATGCTTTTACCAGAACTAAAGATTTCTCTCTTAACTAATAAAAAGTCTTCATCAATATCAATGGATAAATCTTCTAGAATAGATATTGCATCTTTGCTTTCATCTATATCGAATATACCTTCAATGATAGCTTTTTTCTCGCCATGACGCACATAATCAGAAGAAGCGCGCATTCCTATTAGCTGTCCAATTGCATCAATGATGATAGATTTACCTGAGCCTGTTTCGCCACTTAGGACTGTTAATCCATCTGAAAATTGTATTTCAAGTTTATCAATGATAGCAAACTGTTTTATTGATAAGGTTTGTAACATAAATTCATCGCATCCTTATAATAAATTAAAAATTCTAGTTTTTATCTCTTCACTTGCTTCTTCATTTCTACAAATAAGTAGACATGTATCATCGCCACAAATGGTACCAAGTACTTCATCCCAATCAATTTGATCAAGTATCGCTCCAATTGATTGTGCGTTACCTGGAAGTGTTTTAAGTACAAGTAAGTTTTCAGTTCCCTCTATATTTACAAAAGAATCCATTAAATATCGTCCTAATTTTTCTAAAGGATGATATTTTCTATCATTCGGTAAACTATAAACATATTGACCTGAAGGTGCGGGAACTTTAATTAATTGTAATTCTTTTATATCTCTTGAAACTGTTGCTTGTGTCACGTTTAAATCATATTCATTTAATCGTTTTACCAATTCATCTTGTGTCTCTATTTGTTCGTTCGAAATAATTTCTCTAATTTTTATATGTCTAACTGATTTTTTTGGCACAATAAACACCTCTAGTTACGAATATTTATACAATGATTTTAACACAAGCGACTCGTAACTACTACTAAACACTATTTAACTTTAACATTATTATTTTTTATCTTTGGCATGATAAAGGCATTTATTATAAAAATCCAAACTTTAACATGATAAATTAATTAATTGAATAAAAATTAGCGAATGAATATTTTTTGTATATGGAAAACAAAATAAATATCAAATAATAAGGATTTGTATCTAAGATTTCAAAATGAAAATGTAATAGCTAAAACAAATCTAAAATTTAGCCTATAAATGAACTAGAACTCATCCATTTATAGGCTATAAATTAAAATCTAAATATCTTTATTAAATTTAATGATCTCTATTGTAAAATAAATCAACAATTTTTATTAATTCTGAAGTTTGATATTGTGAAGATATATTATTCAGACATTTCAAAGCTTGATTCTTATGATATTCCAGTTTGTCTTCAGCACCCTCTTTACCAAATAAGGAAACATAAGTACTTTTATTATTCGATTCATCACTACCTACCGCTTTACCTATTTTTTTCTCATCGCCATAAACATCTAATAAATCGTCTTTAATCTGAAACATAAGTCCTAAATGTTCGCTGAATTCATTTAGATTGTGAGACGTCTTCTGATCTACTTGTGCAATATCTACAGCAGCCATTACTGCAAAAGTAAGAAGAGCACCTGTCTTCGCTTTATGAATAGACTCTAAAGTTTTTAAATCAACTGTTTGATTTTCGCTTTGCATATCTAATGTTTGTCCGCCAACCATACCGATATGTCCGCTTGCTTTAGATAATCGTTGTAAAACTTTTACTTTAACATTATCTTCAATTAAATCGTCATTTGAGACTAATTCAAATGCCTTTGTTAAAAGTGCATCTCCAGCTAATATTGCTTTCCATTCACCATAGACTTTGTGATTAGTTAGTTTACCGCGACGGTAATCGTCATCATCCATTGCAGGTAAATCGTCATGAATGAGTGAGTATGTATGAATCATTTCTAAAGCTAAAGCACTTTGAAGTCCTTTATGATAATCTTCATTTAGCATATTTAATGTAAGTAATAATAATACAGGTCGAATTCTTTTTCCGCCGGCCTGAAGTGAGTACATCATGCTCTCTTCTAAATCGGTATTTAGATGAGATTCGGGAATTGCCTGCTTAAGATTAGTATTAACTTCTTCGATTAAATTACTCATTGTTAGCTTCTTCATTTTCTTGTTCCTCAGCTTCTTCTTGCATTAATTTGTTTACTTTCTTCTCTGCATCTTTTAAAGTTGTATCACAAGCAGTTGATAATTTCATTCCTCTTTGATATAAGTCTAGTGATTCCTCTAATGAAATTGTTTCATTATCTAATTTTTGAACTATATTTTCTAGTTCTTGCATCATTTCTTCAAAGCTTTGCTTTTCTTTACTCATCATTACACCTTACTTTCTTTACAGTAGCATCAACGTTGCCATCTTTCATTGTTAAAGTGATTGTATCATTCTCAGTAATATCATGTGTACTTGTAACTACTTTATCATCCTTATTTACAATTGCATAGCCACGTAACATTGTATTAGTAGGACTCAAATTATTTAGATTTTCAATTTTATTTTTTAAATCTGTTTGTAATTTTGATAATTCATTTGTTATTGCTTGAGTCATACGTTCACGATATTGGGACACATGCATTTTATCTTGAGAAATGTTGTTATTGAGTGTTTTTAAATTGAAATGTTGTTTCAATAGCTTGAGGTTTTGAGTATGCTTTTCAAGATATGTCGACATCAATTGCTTAAGTTGTTTTTCAAGGTCATCACTCTTTTGAATTTGTTGATCATACAACAGTGAAGGTTGCTTAAATTTATAATAAGAATTTAGATGACTTAATTGTTTCTTCTGTTGTTCGACATATTGTTTAATAAACCTAGTTAATGAAAATTGATATTGTTTAATTTGTTGCATTAATTCATATTGGTCGGGTGTTGCGATTACAGCAGCTTGTGTAGGAGTAGCTGCTCTAACATCAGCTACAAAATCACTTAAAGTAAAGTCAGTTTCGTGTCCCACAGCTGAAATAATTGGTGTATTACAACTATATATTGCTTTAACTACTTCTTCCTCATTAAAGTTCCATAAATCTTCAATAGAACCACCACCACGCCCAACTATAATGGTGTCTACATCAAGTGTGTCAGCATGTTCAATTTTCTCTATAATATCTTGTTTTGCTTGCGTACCTTGTACCAATGTACTGATGTGTATCTGTTCAACTAAAGGATATCGACTGTTAATTGTTGAATGAATATCTCTAATTGCAGCACCAGTACTAGCTGTTAGGACCGCAATTCTTTTGGGGAATTTGGGTATAGGTTTCTTAACGCTGCTATCGAAATAACCTTCTTTTGTAAGTTTCTTCTTAAGTTCTTCTAACTTTTGATATAAATTTCCAATTCCGTCAAGTTGCATCTTATTTACATAAATTTGATAGTTGCCCCTTCTTTCATAAACGGAGACACGAGCTTCGAGTAGAACTTCATCACCTTCTTTAGGTTCAAAGCCTAATTTAGAAGCATTACCTTTAAACATCATAGCGCTAATCACACTCTCTTTATCTTTAACGTTAAAGTATAAGTGTCCGCTTGAATGTTTCTTAAAGTTTGATAATTCTCCCTTTATTAAAACAGATTGCAAATGAGGATCTTGATCAAATTTATATTTAATGTATTTAGTTAAAGTAGTAACACTTAAATATTCAGTCATACATATCACTCATTTTAATTATTTATATTACTTAAAACACCATTAATAAATTTATAATGACCATCATCACTAAATTGTTTAGTAAGTTCAACAGCTTCATTGATGATAACTTTTTCAGGAGTGTCACTGTGTAACATTTCAAATGTAGCCATTCTTAAGATAATACGGTCAGATTTTAGTAAACGTTCAATTGACCAATCTTTTAAATATGGTTTAAACTTCTCATCTAATACAGCTTCATGATCTTTTACTCCTGTAACTAACCAGTTAATAAAATCAAAGTCTAAATCTGGATAATCATCTTTTATAAAGTTGATTGCTTCAGTGATACTTAAATCAGATTCTTTCATTTCTAATTGAAATAAAGTTTGAAAAGCTTGAATTCTTGATTCTTTACGACTCATATTTTACTCCTTCAAACGTATTTATATAATTAATGAGGCTGAAACATAAAACATTGTCTCAGCCATAATTAGCATATTGGTGAAAATGACTGAATTAAAAATTTTTTAATTTTTTTCAATTCAAATCAGTCTAACCAGTAGGAATATCATAGAGTGTACTACATTTATAAGAGACGCTTTATTTTGAATTAGAATTTTAATAAATGCTACTTCTATAATACCTCTACTTTGTACTATTTATTTTTCCACTACAATTTGTGTAATATGAATGTTAATTTGTTTTGGTTCAATTGCTGTCATAGTTGTTATTGAATTAAAAATTGCAGATTGAATATTATTGGCTGTTTTAGAAATATTTACTCCGTGCTTTAAAGCACAATAAATATCAATGTATATACCATCATCTTTAGCCTCAATTTTCACATCTCTATAGAGGTTTTTTCGACTAATTTTCTCTAAATTCGTCTTGCTTAATTCAGCAAAATGGCCTGTGATTCCATCGATTTCTGACGTGGCAATACTAGCAATAACAGATAAAACTTCTGGCGCAATTTCAATTTTACCTAAATTCGATTGAGAATAATCTGCTACATTGACCATCCGATAACCTCCTATTGATCGTCATCCATGATATTGTATTTTTCTAAGAATTTTGTATTAAATTCACCACTTCTAAAGATTTCATTATTTAGTAGTCTAAGGTGGAACGGAATAGTAGTATCTATTCCTAATACAAGATACTCACTTAGTGAACGAATACCAGTCATAATGGCTTCATCCCTAGTAGGTTCATGTACAATAAGTTTAGCTACCATAGAATCATAATATGGAGGGATTGTATAGTTAGTATAACATGCTGATTCTATTCTCACTCCAAAACCGCCTGGTGCTAAATATTGAGTAATCTTACCTGGTGAAGGCATAAAGTCTTTATATGGATTCTCAGCATTTATACGGAATTCTATAGCATGGCCATTAATTGAAATATCCTCTTGTTTGAATGGTAAAGCTTCACCCATAGCTACTTTAAGCTGTAATTTAACTAAATCCACACCAGTGACCATTTCAGTAACAGGATGTTCTACTTGAATACGAGTGTTCATTTCCATGAAATAGAAATTATCATCATCAAGATCGTAAATGAATTCTATCGTACCAGCGTTCTCATAGTTAACTGCTTTAGCTGCTCTAACAGCCGCATTTCCCATTTCTTGACGTTTTTCCTCACTTAAAATGGGAGAAGGTGCTTCCTCAACTAATTTTTGCATTCTACGTTGAATCGTACAATCACGCTCACCTAAATGTATGACATTACCATAACTATCTCCGACAATTTGAATCTCAATATGTCTAAAGTTCTCGATAAACTTCTCTAGGTATAAACCACCGTTACCAAAGGCAGTTTCTGCTTCTTGTTGAGTCATACGAATTCCTGTTTCAAGCTCTTTCTCGTCACGTGCAACACGAATACCTTTTCCGCCACCACCTGCAGTAGCTTTAATTATTACAGGATAACCAATTTTTTTAGCTACTTTCTTAGCATCATCGATACTTTGGATAAGTCCTTCACTACCAGGTACGACAGGTACATTAGCTTTAATCATTTCTGCTTTAGCTACGTCTTTAATTCCCATTTTTTGAATAGATTCATAACTTGGACCAATGAATTTAAGTTGACATGCTTCACATAATTCTGCAAAGTCGCCATTTTCAGCTAAAAATCCATAACCAGGATGTACTCCGTCACATCCAGTAGAAGTCGCAATAGATAATATATTAGGTATGTTCAAATAAGAGTCCTTAGATAAAGTTGGACCGACGCAATATGCTTCATCAGCAATTTGAGTATGTAATGCATCTTTGTCCCCTTCAGAATAAATAGCTACTGTTTGGATACCTAAATCGTGAGCAGCTCTGATTATTCTAACAGCTATCTCCCCACGGTTTGCGATTAATATCTTATTCATTATTTCACCTTAAATAACGGCTGGCCATACTCTACCATTTGTCCGTCTTCTACTAAGATTTCCACGATCTCACCTGATGTTTCAGCTTGAATCTCATTAAATAATTTCATTGCTTCAAGAATACATACAGTTGTGTCGTTTGAAACTTTATCCCCTACTTGAACATAAGCATCTTCCTCTGGCGAAGGTGATTTATAAAATGTACCAACCATTGGCGCATTAATCGTTTCATAATTATCACTAGCAGATTCTTGAGTTTCTTCCCCTGATTGAGTAGTTGATTGAGGTTGTGGCGCTGCTTGTGGTTGAGAAATCTGTTGTGCAGGTTGTTGAGCTACTTGAGGTGTAATGATTTCAGTTTCTTTCTCTTTTTTTAGATTAACAACGCTACCTTTGTTATCCTCAATGTTAATTTCAGTTAAATTAGATTGATCAAGAATTTCAATTAATTCTTTTATTTCTTTAAAGTTCATTTCGTACTGACTCCTTAGGTTTGTTTTCATCTACCCGTCTATTTTACTTGAGTCATTCACTCAATTCAAGCATGTTCATATGATGAAACATAGATAACAGGCTTAGTAACTAATAATTTAAAAAACAAAAATTGCAACAAACGGGTTTAGTAATGATTATTAATTAAATCAAGAAATATACTCAAATATAGATGCCATTATATTTCCCAGTAAGTTTTGTAGCATAATGATGCGAAGACGTTTGATTGCTTATCAAAATGATTCTGAGGTTGGGTAAATAGTGGTTCAGATTAATAATTCTAAGTTAAATTAAACTACTACATGAATTAAAATGTTCAGTGGTGGATAAATTTTGATTTTATGTTACTTTTATTGAAGTAAAAGTCCAAAAAATATTACCCCCCTTAAGAATGCACACCAATTTCAATGTACACTTTAAGGGGGGATAGTTAATAAGTATAATTTGTCTAGCCTCTAGAAATGTAACTTCCGTCGCCAGTATTAATTACTAAAATATCTCCTTCATTAACGAATAAAGGCACGTTTAAAGTATATCCAGTTTCTACAGTAGCAGATTTTGTTGCGCCTGTTGCTGTATCACCTTTAATACCTGGTTCAGTTTCAGTTACTTCTAATTCAACTGTTTTAGGTAATTCAACTCCAATAATTTCTCCTTCATATGATTGAACTTGAACTTCCATATTTGCTTTTAAATAGTTTAATTCATCTTTTAAATAATCACCAGGTAATTCGATTTGATCGAAAGTTTCATTATCCATGAAAATATGATTATCTCCATTAGCATATAAATATTGCATGCGACGGTTTTCAATCATCGCCTGTTCAACTTTCTCTCCTGCTCGGAATGTTTTTTCTTGGATAGCACCTGTTCTTAAGTTTCTTAATTTAGAACGAACAAATGCAGAACCTTTTCCTGGTTTTACGTGTTGGAAATCAATAACTTTCCAAATTCCATTATCTACAGAAATTGTTAAGCCTGTTTTAAAATCATTTACTGAAATCATTCAGTCTCCTCCTCAATTATACGCGCTTACTCTAAAATAATAAGGTCTTTTGTGCATTTAGTAAAGACATCACAGCCATTTTCTGTGATTAATATATCGTCTTCTATTCTAATGCCACCAAGTCCATCGACATATATACCTGGTTCAATTGTTACACAATTATTAACTTTCAATTCACCTTCGCTATTCTTAGATAGCAATGGTCCTTCATGAATATCTAAACCTATACCATGTCCAAGAGAATGACCAAATTCCTTTCCATAACCATGAGACTCGATATAATCTCTTGATAAAGCGTCAGCTTGTTGAACAGTCATACCAGGTTTTATTTCTTCGATTGCCTTAATTTGAGATTGTAGCACGATTTCATATATTTCTTTCATCTTTGGATCAGGTTCACCTATAGCGAAAGTACGCGTTATATCGGAACAATAACCACGATAGTACGCTCCAAAATCTAAAGTAATCATATCACCTTTTTCGATGCGTTTGTCACTAGCTACCCCGTGAGGTAATGCGCCTCTATAACCTGATGCTACAATTGTATCAAAAGATGGACCATCGGCACCTAATTCTAACATTTTGCTTTCTAGGCGCGCTTTGATTTCTCTTTCACTCATACCCACTTTTGCTATTGATAAAATATATTCATATGTTTTATCTACAATTTCTGCTGCTTTTTTTATAAGTTGAATTTCTTCTTTATTTTTAACTTCTCTTATCTTATCAATAGCATCCCTAATACTAATCAAAGTAATTATACCTTTATTGAGTTCAACATATGTATCATAACTAATTAAATGTCCTTCAAAACCAACATTCGTTAACTTTTTACTTTCTAATATTTGTTTTATTTCTGAAATTAACCCACTTTGACGATTAATAATTTCAAATTCAGTTGCTTGATTAGTAGCTTGTTCAATATATCTAAAATCAGTTACAAGATAATTTTTATCAGGGGTTATTATCAAAGCGCCACTTGTTCCCGTGAATCCTGAAAGATATCTTCGATTAAAATCAGATAGAACAATAAGTGCATCCAAACGTTTATGTTCCAAGATTTCATGAACTTGTTTTAATTTATTCATTTGCATCACTCCTATGATAACGTTTGTACATTTTTATTTTATACATTAAAATGATAGCATAATTAATAACGATTATAATAGTTTTTGGTTTAGGGAGAATACAATGAAAAAATTTATATTAGTGCTAGGAGCATCTTGTTTGTTAGCAGGTTGTGGAAGTCAAAACTTGGCTCCATTAGAGGATAAGACTACTAAATTACGAGATGATAATCACCAACTTAAGTTAGATATACAGCAACTTAATCAAGATATAAGTAACCAAAAATCAAAAATTGCTGGATTAAAACAAGATAAAGAAAATAGTAAAAAGACATCCTCTAACAAATTGAAAATCAAAAATTTAAAAGCATCGTCCAATTATTATGATAAAGTAGCTGAGGCTATAGGAGATTATAAAAATATAGAGGCAGATGTTACAAAGAACAAAGGTAAAAAAGATATTCAAGATAAGTTAGATAAAATTACGAATAAAATTAATGAAGCTTTTTCAACTTATAAAAGTTCGGTTGACAATGATTCTAATTCTGAAGAAGATAAACAGAAAAGAAAAGAGATTAGCAAATTTGATAAAGATTTATCAGGTGCGATGAATAAAATTAGAAACGGCTATCAATCAAAAGACTCTAAACAAATTAAAAAAGGTCAACAAAAACTTACTACCGTAAGTTCAAATATTAGTAGTTAATAGGAGTTTTTAGATGCGTTATATCATCTTTTATATTATATTGGCTATTGCTGCTTTTGGATTAATAATGAATTTAGATGAATTTCTTTTTTCAATAATTAAGACTTTAATAAGTTTTGCAGTAGTAGCTTTAATCATTTATCTCATTTATTATTTCTTTTTCTTAACTGAAGATCAAAGGAAGTATAAGAGAGCTGCTCGAAAGTACAAACGAAAAAATAGAAAGCATTAAACAAAAATAGCATTGAAGTATGCGAATTAAACTTGACTTCAATGCTATTTTTATATTATTTACGAAACATCCAATCGTCAGAACGATATTTTTCTTCAAGTTCTTTTACCTCAGCAAGCTGTTGTTCTGATAATTCTAAAGGTTTGAACTCAATATTTAATCCAGTCTTGAACCCTTCTTCAAAGGCTTTTTCCATTTCACTTAAAGTAATATGAGTGTCAGAAATGTCATTAATTGCCACTGCTTTTTCAACGAAAGCTTCCTTCATTTTAGCTTTAAGTCTATCATTTTTGAAAATAAACATATCAAATAGTTCATCAATATCAATATCTTGTAAAATTGAACCATGTTGTAAAATGACGCCTTTTTGTCTTGTTTGAGCACTTCCTGCTATTTTTCTACCTTCAACGACTAATTCATACCAACTCGGAGCATCAAAACATACTGAACTTCTAGGTTGTTTTAACTTTTCTCGCTCTTCCTTTGAACGAGGAACGGCAAAGTATGTCTCAAACCCTAAATTTTTAAACCCTTCTAATAAACCTTGAGAAATCACTCTATAGGCTTCTGTAATTGTTGAAGGCATATTTGGATGGGACTCAGGAACTATCACGCTATAAGTTAATTCTTTATCATGTAAGACGCCTCTCCCCCCTGTTTGACGTCGAACTAAACCGAATCCTTTTTCATTAACCTTTTCAATATCTATTTCTTTTTGTAATCTTTGAAAATATCCAATGGAAAGTGTCGCAGGATTCCAAGTATAAAATCTTATAACAGGATCAATCTCTCCTCTAGAAACAAAATTAAGTAATGCTTCATCCATAGCCATATTATAGTATGGATCTTGACTTCCTGTATTAATAAAGTTCCAAGTTTCAGTCATAAAAAAACCCCTAACAAAATGTTTAAAGACTTAACTATTAAGTATATTTGTATATATCTAGTTTATATGATTTAAACATAAACTAACCCGAAAAAATATTTTGATAAATTGTCCTAACAGTCTTATAATTATAATATCGATTAATTAGGGAGGATGCAAGATGGGTATCTCTTTGTACATTGCAATTGGAATCATCGTGATTATCATTGCGTATATGGTCATCCAACAAATTCTTAATAAACGAGCTGTTAAAGAATTAGACCAAAATGAATTCCACAAAGGCTTGAGAAAAGCTCAAGTTATAGATGTTCGAGAAAAAGTGGATTATGATTATGGTCATATTAATGGTGCGCGTAACATTCCAATCACAACTTTTAAACAACGTTACCAAGGTTTAAGAAAAGACCAACCAATTTATTTGTGTGATGCTAATGGAATAGCGAGTTATCGTGCTGCTCGTATATTAAGAAAAAATGGCTATAAAGATTTATACATGCTTAAAGGCGGATATAAAAAATGGACAGGTAAAATTAAATCTAAGAAATAATTTTACGACCATATCGTTTCGCCTAGTAATTTTCACCCTTGAAATGTTGTAATTTGAATTATAACTTTTTAAGGGTATTTATTATTGCAGTAAAAAATAATATTTAGGCTTTAAAGATAATCTTTTGAAAAATAAGTTATTTAGCTTAATAAGGGAAAAAAGCTCAATGATGTATTATAGCTTAAACATCATTGAGCTTTACTATTTTAAGTATAATTAATTTTCAATATTAATGTTCAATTGTTTTTTCTTGTTTTAAATCTTCGAATTTAAGAATTGGCTTACGTGCTGCAGTTGTTTCGTCTAATCTATCTATAATGGTTGTGTGCGGTGCTTCAAGCACTACATCAGGATTATCTTGCGCTTCATTAGAAATTTGTATTAGTGAATCTACAAAATGATCTAATGTTTCTTTAGATTCAGTTTCTGTAGGTTCGATCATCATTCCCTCTTCAACATTAAGTGGGAAATAAATAGTTGGAGGATGAACTCCAAAATCTAAAAGTCTTTTTGCCATATCTAATGTACGGACGCCAAATTGTTTTTGTTTCGTTCCGCTCAAAACAAACTCATGTTTACAATATTGGTCATATGGGATTTCAAAATGGTCTTTTAGACGTGCTTTAATATAATTAGCATTCAGCACAGCAGCCTCTGAAACTTCTTTAAGTCCTTCAGCACCCATAGTTCTAATATACGTATAGGCTCTTAAATAAATACCAAAGTTACCATAGAATGGTTTAACTCTTCCAATTGAGTTTTCAATGTTATTATCATACTTATAGAACTCGCCATCTTTAATGACCATCGGCTTAGGTAAGTAGCTAGATAACTCTTTTACCACACCTACTGGTCCTGAACCAGGGCCACCGCCACCATGAGGTCCAGTAAACGTTTTGTGTAAGTTTAGATGAACTGCATCAAAGCCCATGTCTCCAGGTCTAACTTTATCCATTATTGCGTTTAAATTTGCCCCATCGTAATAAAGTAGACCACCAGCTTCATGAACGATTTCTCTAATTTCCATAATATTCTTCTCAAATATACCTAATGTATTTGGATTAGTTAGCATGATAGCAGCTGTATTCTCATTTACAACTCTTCTTAAATCATCAATATCTACTTCTCCGCGCTCATTAGATTTAACAGTGACTGATTTAAATCCGGCAAATGAGGCTGAAGCAGGGTTTGTACCATGAGCAGAATCAGGTACAATAACCTCATCTCTATGTCCTTGTCCATTATTCTCATGATAAGCTTTGAAAATCATGAGAGCTGTCCATTCACCGTGCGCGCCTGCTGCTGGTTGAAGTGTTACTTCATCCATACCTGTAATTTCTTTTAGCTCTTCTTGCAAACTATAAATAATTTCAAGTGAACCTTGAATGTGTTCTTCCTCTTGCAATGGATGAGATTCACTAAATCCAGGTATTCTAGCAACTTTTTCATTAACTTTAGGATTATATTTCATCGTGCATGATCCCAATGGATAAAAACCAGTGTCTACACCAAAATTTTTATTGGAGAGTTCTGTGTAATGTCGAACTAAATCTAGTTCAGCTACCTCAGGAAACTCGGCTTTATCTTTACGAATATATTTGTCATCTAATACAGAGGAAATTGTAATGTCCTCAATATCACTTTGAGGTAAAGAATACGCATATCTACCTTTTTTGGATCTTTCAAAGATTAATGGACTTGATTTACTAACCATTTAATTCACCAGCTTTCTGAACAAAATTATCAATTTCTTCTTTAGTTCTTAATTCAGTTACGGCAACTAGCATATGATTGTTGAAGTCATCAGAAACTTCACTTAAATCAAAACCACCAATAATACCTTGGTCAGCTAATTTTAAATTTACTTCTTTAATAGGTTCATCAAATTTAACTACAAATTCATTAAATGAATTACCATCTAATACCTCAAAGCCTTTATGTTTAAATAGTTGTTTAGCATAATTAGCATGTTTTAAATTTTGAACAGCAATATCATACATACCTTGTTTACCAAGAGCTGACATAGCAATTGAAGATGCAAGTGCATTAAGTGCTTGGTTAGAACATATATTTGAAGTCGCTTTATCTCTTCTAATATGCTGCTCTCTAGCTTGTAAAGTTAGTACAAATCCACGATTGCCTTCATCATCCTGAGTTTGACCTACTAAACGTCCAGGTACTTTACGCATTAACTTTTTAGTTGTAGCAAAATACCCGCAATGAGGTCCACCAAATTGTGTAGGTATACCGAACGGTTGAGTATCTCCAACAACTATATCCGCTCCAAAAGTACCTGGTGGTGTTAAAAGACCTAAAGCTAGAGGGTTAGCATATACTATAAATAATGCTTTTTTATCTGCAATTAAACTATTTATTTTTTCAAGATCTTCAATTGAACCATAAAAATTTGGATATTGTACTGCAACTGCGGCAGTATCATCATCAATTGCTTGTTCTAATTTTTGTAAATCAGTTATTGTTCCATTTAAATCGATTTCAACTACTTCAAACTCTTTACGTGTTTTAGCGTAAGTATGTAAAACTTGTAAAGCTTGATAGTGTAAACCTTTTGAAACAACAATTTTATTCTTTTTAGTCTGACTGAAAGCTAAAATACAAGCTTCAGCAAAACTAGTCATACCATCATACATAGATGAATTTGCAACATCCATATCAGTTAGTTCACAGATTAAAGTTTGAAATTCAAAAATTGCTTGTAACTCACCTTGAGAAATCTCAGGTTGATAAGGTGTGTACGCAGTATAAAATTCTGATCTAGAAATCATGGCATCTACAACTGCAGGAGCATAATGATCATATACACCAGCACCTAAAAATGAAGCGTGAGTTTCTTTTGTGATATTTCTATTGGCAAGAAGATTAAGTCTTCTTACTAAACTAGTTTCTGCCTCTCCCTTAGCAATATTTAAATTTCGATCTAATAAAATATCGGCTGGGACATCACCAAATAATTCTGAAATTGATTTTGCTCCAATAGTATCTAGCATTTCTTGTTTATCTTGATCTGTTAAAGGTATATAACGATGACTCACTATTTACACCCCTCCGTATTATTTAGTAATTTGATTTTTCTTAACAATTTTTGCTTTAACTTGGCGCTTACGAACTTGTATAAGCACTTCTTTACCCATTTCGAATGCATCTCTATTTATAATAGCTAGTGCGATAGATTTACCTGAAGAGGGAGATTGAGTTCCGGATGTTACCTCTCCAATGTGGTTACCTTCTAAATCAAATACTTCGTAACCTGTTCTAGCAATACCTTTACCTATTATCTCTAATCCAACAGTTCTTTTAGTGGAACCATTTTCTTTTTGATCTTTAAGAACAGATTTGCCAATAAATTCTTCTTCAATAAGAGGTTTAGCAGCAAAAGCAATACCTCCTTCATAAGGAGTAATAGATTCTGTTAAATCTTGACCATGTAGAGGTAAACCTGCCTCAAGGCGTAAAGTATCACGAGCACCTAAACCACAAGGAACAACGTCATATTCTAATAATTGATTCCAAATGTCTGCTGTGTCTTCAGATTTGCAATAAATTTCGAAACCATCTTCCCCTGTATAGCCTGATTGTGAAAGAATTATATTTTTATCAAAAAACTTCACATCTTGTTTAAATTCAAACATACTCATGTCACTAACATCCACATCAGTATGTTCATTCACAAGATGTCTAGCTTTTGGTCCTTGAATAGCAAGTTGACCATATATATTTGAAGAATTATTCACATTAACATCAAAATTGCTACTTTGCTTAGAAATCCAATTAAAATCTTTATCAGTATTTGCCGCATTTACTATTAATAAAAAGTGGTTTTCTGCTAACTTGTATGTAACTAAGTCATCTATAATACCACCTTCTTCATTACATAAAGCTGTATACATTGCTTTAGTATCTGTAAGATTGTTAGCATCATTTGATAAAATATACTGAACAAAGTTAAATGCTTCATTACCAGTAATTTCTATCTCTCCCATGTGGCTTACATCAAAAAGACCAATTTCATATCTCACAGCGTTATGTTCTTCTTTAATACTAGTGAATTGAACAGGCATAGCCCATCCACCGAATTCAACTATTTTCGCACCATTATCAACGTAGTTTTGATATAAAGGTGTCTTTTTAAGTTCAGTTGTCATTAGAAAACCCCCTATTTTTAATAAAAAACAGGATAGCATAGAGCTACCCTGTTAAAATAATTCATCCAGGAACGCGTTACAGTATTATCCTTTTGCCTGAGAGTTTCGTTAAATAACTTGCACCTTCGGCGATAAAGCTAAATATTTACAATATTCTTAAATTAATTATTATGTAGATATGTTTTAGCTTTATTCTCTCTAATACTGATCAATCGCAAAATAAATTTTGTAAAATCTTTTCATATATTTCAGAAACAGTGAGTGCGCTATTCACCTTCATGAATGCGGTTTCATTATATCTTGAAACCCTTGAACAATACAAGGTATTTAATTGTTCTAGAGATTTATCTTTAACATTGGGTCTATGAGGATCACTAACTATACGTCGATAAATAACATTGATATCACAATCAAGCCATATAACATTCTTTTCATTTTTAAGTAGTTTCAAAGAATCTTTATTTTCGATTATTCCTCCACCAGTAGATATAATTTCGAATGTATTCAAACACTCTTTTAAATACTTAAATTCTAAATCACGGAATTTTTGTTCTCCATGTTCCTGAAATATATCGGGAATTGATTTGTTTTCATTTCTCTCGATATATTCATCTAAGTCTACATAACTTAAATTTTGTAAATCAGAAAGATATCGTCCAATCGTCGTTTTACCAGTACCCATGAAGCCAACAAATATAATAGGTGCTTTACTTTTAATCAATCTAATCTACCTCTTTTTTAATGTTTTAACAATAACATCATCATAGTAAATATCTAAGTTATGTAATGTCTTTAATTTTAAACCATATTGAGTAATATAAAAAGATATAATTGATAAATAAAATGAAAAAATTACTACTAAATATAAACTAATGAACGCTTTTTGGCTATAAATAGAGGTTCTTCTCTTTATAATAGTTCGTATCTCCTTGCTTTATTTTTATTTTTAAAATATTATTGTTCGTCTTTATTATTTTAAAAAAAAACTACATTGTTTAATAGAGTGATGTTACCTCTCTGATTGATATTTTTATATATTTTTTTATTATTATAGATATATCTAATTTCCTCATCCTTTTTTCTAATTTTGATTGTTGAATCATTATCTTTACTTGGCGAATACTTGGAAGTTTGTACATCTTTAAGAATATCTCTACAAAAAAATTCAAAGTCTAAATCATCATTATTTTTAGCTAAATGTAGGTAGTAAGAAGTGAGATTAATAATATTAGGTGTTAAAGAAAGACATAATAAGGTTACTGATAATGCGAAGAGTATTTCAACGAAAGTAAAGGCTTTAATTTTCAAATGAAACACATGTTTTAATGTTAAAGTCTCTATCTTTTCCACATATTTTCTTTTGATATAGTTGTATTTCATATTGATCTATTACAACTCCTTGTTTAAGTTGTTCCTTACTAAATTTATTCAAGCTGGTAATAATAGACTTTTTAATTTCTATGGTTTTTAAATAATTATTATAGTTATTATTCATTGTGGAGAGTGTTGGTATCAAAATAAGTGTGATTAATCCGATGATTAGTAAACCTAATAAACTATCGAGTAATAATGAAGCTCTTAGTTTAAATTTTGACATATCTAATACGTCCTTTTTCAATATGTAAAATAATTTTATAAGTAGCTTTATTCATTGCAATTGTTAGAGAACCAAAACGGTTAATATTTCCATCTCTATTGAAATTCAACGTATTAATTCTAGCAATATTAGTGATTTTACCGTGAGGGACTTTAATTTTATATTTACTCCCTTTTTCTTCTACAACTTGGATAACATTAGAATTATTTGTAAAAACTAAGGCTATCGATCTTTGAGATGCAATTGCTTTAGATTTAAAGTAATTAAGTCTAGTAATGAATTGTTTAATTTCATGTTCTTCATTAATCATTTGTACGTTCATAAAACTTCTTGACCATAAAGTTGTCATTAATAAAACGCTAATGGTAAATAAGACCAACATCATTTCAATTAGAGTGAATGCACTATATTGTTTAGTTCGCAACAGCCTCACCATTTGAAATACTAATAGTTTGTCCGGATTTACAATTTTTCTGTCCTTCTTTTATAAAACCTTCAGCAATTAATTCTTCAATATTATTAGGGTTACGATTATGCTTTAATGTATATGCTTCAATTTGACTATTTACCATTTTTACTTGAGCATCACAACCAGTAGATTGGATATGTGCTGTTTGTTTGGCAATATTAGGTATAATTAAAATAAGTAATAAACTAATTATTAATAAAACAAGTAACATTTCAATTAAAGTGAAAGCTTTAGATTTTTTTAGTTTTTTTAATATTTTCATTAAGAGTCCTCCCTATTTGATGGTTTGCATTAGTTCAAACATAGGTAACATGATTACAAGATATAAAGAAACTATAAATAGACCTAATATAAAGAAAATGACTGGTTGAATAAATTTAGTTTGCTTGAGAACTTTATCTTCAAAATGATGTAGTAACATTTGGCTATATAACTTTAATTCAATATCTAGTTTTCCGCTTTTTTCCCCTTGCTCAATAAATTTGATTAGATCAGGTTGAAAGCATTTTAAGCTATTTAATATAGACGGTAGTGACATAGCTTTATCAATACTTTTTAATAAGTAGTCACCTAAATATTTAAAAAATTCATTGTTTTGCTCATTTCTATATATATGAACAATATGTTGAAGGCTTATACCGTTTTTATAAAAAAGAGAAAGTTCATTAGATATTTGATAAGTTCTGAATATTTTATAGTAAGAATTGACAAAGGGGATTTTAACTATATATTTTATTTTTTTATTTATGGGAATTTTGTTTAGGAGTTTATAAATAATTATATATATATCACAATTGAACAAAAAGTAAGCAATAATACAAAAGCAGACAACTTTGTAATGAAAACGGTAAGTATATTTTGTAAAGTAGATAGTTGAACATTCATAGTCGCGTATAATTGTTGAAATTGAGGTATAACAGTCATATTTAACACGATTAGCATGATTAGAAATATACTTATCAGCACTATTGGATATTGAATAGTTTTTAGGAATGCCTTTTTAGCCTTCAAGTTTCTTCTCATATATTCAATGGCGTCTGCCATTGCAACTTCTAAATTTCCATACTGTTCTGCAAATTTTACTTGAGTAAGTATAATTTCGGGGTAACCAATCATCTTCAATACTTCATAACATGTTCCACCTGCTTGAATAGATTCTATTATTATTTTACTAATGTTTTTATCTCTATAAATAAAGTGTAAATTTAGAAATTGAAAGCTTTCATACAATGTGAATCCATGTTCAAATAAATGTTTTAGTCGTTGAAGTAGTTCAATGGATTGAGCTTCGGTAAGATTCTTTTTTCTGTTAGGTTTAAGTATACTTATTAACAACCTCTTCACAAATTACTCCTTCCTTAGAAAGATTAGTTAGATGTGTAGCCAGCTTAGTGAAGCTATTTGGTAGTTCATGATTGTGTTCAAAAAAGTATTCTACTTGATTTTGGTTCATTACTTCACAAACTAATTCACGCGTATTAGTTTGTGTGGTGATAAGTCTTTGATTAGATATTAAATTTATAGATTGACATAATTCTTGCACTGTAACACCCATTTCTAGTAGACGAAGTAAAGCCCCTTTACAATCATTAGCATGTAAAGTTGTAAGCACTAAATGACCACTTAGACTTGCTTGTATAACACATTTAGCAATATAAGCATCACGAATTTCTCCAATCAAAATGACATCAGGGTCACATCTAAGTATGGCTTTAAAAGAGTTAGTATAATTTATCCCGGCCTTTTCATTAACTGAAATTTGAGTTATCCCATCTAATAATTGCTCAACAGGATCTTCAATTGAAATAACATTTAAATTTAAATTTTGATAGGCATGCATTACCATTTGATACATTAAAGTGCTTTTCCCAGAGCCAGTTGGACCACTAAAAAGTAATAATCCTTGTTTTTTATTCATTAAGTGCTTAAAATCTTTAAATTCATATGAGTCACGTCTTTGTTGGAAATATTGAGGTACGATTCTTATAACGCAACTTTCATTACCTAAAGATAAAGGTAGCGTAGAGATTCTTAAGTAATACATATTTTGCAATTTATAAGTATATCTTCCGCTTTGGGCTAGCTGTTGGGTCGAAACATCTAAGCCTGATTTGAACTTCATATAAACAAGTAACTTTTTGTAAATAGCATGTGCCAGTGTATCGTAATTAATAAGTTGATCGTTGATTCTTAGTTTAATTAAAGTATGGTGCTCAGTAGGAATAAAATGTATATCACTTGCAGTGTGCTTTATAGCATAATTAACTATCTCTTGGAATAACATTTTCATAAAAAAATCACCTCCTACATATATCAACGTAGGAGGTGAAATAATTACTTTATCTAATTAACCATTTAAAAAAGGGTTTAATTGTTCATCATCAACAGTAGTATATGGACCGTGACCAGGGAATAACGGTAAATCGCCTTCAAGTTCAAATATCTTATCTTTAATAGAATCAACTAATGTTTCGTAGTCCCCTCTATAAAGATCAGTTCTACCAATGCCATTATTAAATAAAGTGTCACCCACTACAGCAAATTCATCAAAAACGTAAGTTAAACTACCTGGAGAATGTCCTGGAGTGTGTAATACGTCAAATTTGAGGCCCTCAATCTCTTTTGATCCTTCTTCTAATTTTGAAGGTTTAGCATAGCTTATAACTTGAGGCATACCATATTGTTTAAATTTAGATGCACCATTTTTTACTGGATCTTGTAAAAAATCAAATTCCTCTTGATGCATATAAACAGGAACGTCATATTTAGAAATAATGTCATCTAAAGCACCTATGTGATCGTAGTGAGCATGAGTTAATAGAATCGCTTTAAATGGCTTATTAATTTGATTTAATTTTTTAATGATTTTATCACTTTCACTTGAAGGATCTATTAATATAACACTTTCTTCATTTTCAATGAAATATGCGTTTGTATCCACTAAACCTAAAGTTAAATTTGAAATTCTCATTATTGTTCACCACTATTATTTAAATGTTTTTGAACAGATTTGAGTTTATCATTCATCTTTCTTGATTTATCGCGACGATCATCAATTCGAATATTTGTACATACTCTGTCTAACCCTTTGTTAAAAGGTAATTCATGTATTGCTTGAATGACTTCGAATAGGTCCTTTAGATCACCTTCGATAAGTGTGTTCATTGGTGTTAGTTGGTAATCAATTTTACCTTCTTCTTTAAATTCATTAAGTTTAGTTTGTATTTCTGCTATATATTTGCTTACGCTAGGACCTTCTGTTCCTACTGGAATAACTACGACATCTACAATTGCCATTACTTAACACCCTCTTTATCTAGTACATATGTTTTAATTAATCCTGCGGCACCTGTGATTCCAGCATCATTTCCAAGTTGTGCTTGTACAATTTCTGTTTCAAATTGAGCTGGAGTAAATGTTAAATTGCGATATTCAGTTTTAATATTTTCAATTAGAATTGGTCCAGCTGTAGACATGCCACCACCTAGTACAATATATTTAGGATTACTAGTAACACTTATAATGCTACATAAATAACCAATATAATTTGCAACTTTTTCTGTGATAAAAATACAGAATTGATCACCAGCTTTAGCAGCATCAAAAACAGCTTTAGCCGTTACTTTATTATCTTTTATTAATTGTAGAATTGAAGATTTAAAAGTAAGTTTAGGATAGTAGAAATTTACTAAATTAACTACCCCAGTTGCGGATGCAACAGTTTCTATACACCCAGCTTTACCACAATTACAATTAAAACGTTGATCAAAATCTGCACGCATGTGGCCAATTTCAGCGCCTGATCCATTGTGACCATGTACTATTTCACCATTTGAAATGATGCCGCCACCTAGTCCAGTGCCTAATGTAATAGCAACAACATCATCTGAACCTTCGCCAGCACCTTTATGCTTTTCGCCTAACGCTGCAACATTTGCATCATTATCAACATAGACTGGGCAATCTACAAATTTTTGGAATATTTCTCTAACATTAACGTTTCCTGTCCAATGCAAGTTTACTGCACCATTCACTACTCCAGTTTCGAAATTAACTGGTCCGGGCACCCCAATTCCTACTCCTTGAACATTAGTAAAATCATAGTTAAATTCTTTTACTTTCTCTACAAAAGAATCATAAATATTTTTCAGCAATAATTCACCTGTATGATCACTAGTATCTGTATGAATTGACCATTTATGTAATTGTTCTAGATAAGTATCAAAAATTCCCAATTTACAAGTTGTTCCGCCAATATCGGCCGCTAAAATAATATTTGTCATTTATGTTCATTCCTTCTCTGATTAATTATCAAAATACATTTTAGATATTCATCTTTAGATAATAGTTGAAAGTTATATAAAGATTTTATCTCTTGTAACATCATTTCATACATATCTTCTGGATCTTTAAAGTAAATGATGAAACCATATTTTTTTAGTAACTGTAAAACATCATAAAAGTTATTTATCTTTCGAGTCACTTGATTCACTCAACTCTTTTTGTAAATTTTTATAATTTGTATTACTAGGATCGCTCTTTGCAGCTTTTTTAGCATATTTCAATGCTTTTTTGTCATCACTTAATGAGCGATTTGCGATGGCTAATTCATAATTGAGTATACCAGAATTAGGATATTTTTTTATTCCTCTTTCCCATTCTGCTATAGCCTCAGATTGTGATTCTTCAGTTGCTGTAATTAAACCGCTCAAATAATAGGTTTCATCATCAGCATAATTTTTATTTAATGTTTGGTTAACCACGTTTCTTGCTTCGCCGTAGTGACCACCTAGCATTTGATCTTTAATAAGTTTGTCATAAATATTGTCTTCTTTAATAGTAAATATTCTGATTTGTAATATAACAAATATCAATAGTAAAACAATTAATAATATCCAAAACAAATTACGATTTACATTAAAGTAATATCCTATAAGTGTAATTAAAAGTCCACCAATAAATCCACCTAAGTGAGCCATAATATTAATATTAGACATGAAAAGTGATAAACATATTAAAATTAGTAAGGCTATAAGTAATTGGCCAATAACTTTTCTATCAAAAGTCTTACTTAAGTACATTATTGCGAAAATTGAACCTATTAATCCAAATATTGCCCCACTCGCTCCTACTGAAATTGTGGAGGTATTAAATGATAAGGATACGAAATTACCAAATAATCCCGACACAAAATATATAACTAACATTCTCCAAGAACCCACTATTGATTCAACAATCTTCCCAAAAATGAATAAGGAAAGCATATTCATCAATATGTGTTCAAAATTAAAATGTAAAAACATCGAAGAAATAAGCCTATACCATTCTCCATGAACAACATTAAAATGTACAAGCCCACCTACTTCTAGTAATTTAACATCTGAGAATCGATTAAGATATAAAATCATACATAACCATATGATTACATTTGTGATAATTAAGACATATGTAGCCGGTGTGAATCTTTGCATGTGTCTATCAAGAGGATTATTGGTTAAAACTTTTCTTTTATAGTGAGAATAAGTCTTTTTATCCTCGTTGTTTACAAGCATTTTGTAAAGTACAAAATGTGGGGTAATTGCTTTTATATCTTTAACATTTCTAATAATGTGAAATTGAATTTTTATAGGATGACTCTCATTATTCTTTTCTTCTAGAAAGTCTTTATCAGTGAAATAATAAAAATTGAATGACTTTGGTTTAAAACCTATAGTTTGTTCTAATTGGTTAAAATTCTCTTTAACTTTAGACTTATCAAATCTGATTTCTTGTGAGGTAGTAACATCTCTTCTAAAAACCACTACAGATTTTTTTCTTTTATGTACTAGCCAAATTTCATTATTTTCCTTTTCACGGCTTAACAAATCATAATTTAAATATCTAATCCAGTAGTATAAGGTTTTCCAATAAAGTTTATCGATAATCATTTATTCCTCCACTACATTATTGTTATATATAATTAGTTGATCAACGGGTTGATCGAATGATTCTTTATCAAATGTAGTAAGTTGAAAATCATATAGCAAGCTAACAGTTCGAGTTTTAAATTGAGTTAAAAATTTATCGTAGTAACCGCCACCGTAACCGATACGATAGCCATTCTCTTCAAAGGCAACACCTGGGACTACTAATAAATCCATGTCATTAGTAAGTTCAGTATTTGAAACAGCATGATAGATTCCTTTTTCATCTTTTTCAATATCATTAAGAGATAATAAGCGTTTGAATGACATACGCTTATTTTTATAATCTGTCTCAGGTACGTAGACTTTCTTATCATTCATTATAGAGGACTCTATTAAGTGATAAGTGTCGACCTCATGTGGCATTGATAACACAAAACCTATCGATTTAGCATCTTGATAAGCTTGTGTATTAAATAATTCATTAGCTAACCATTGATCTGCGATACTTTTTTTATCTTTATTAAAACCTTTAAGTTTTTCAATTGTTGCTCGTCTTATATGTTTTTTACTCAACATTTTCACCCACTTTGTTCACCTCATATTATAACGTTAATCAATTATGATGTCATTAAGTTGAGATGTATTCTCAGCTATAAAAAAAGAAACCTCATAATTGAGGTTTCTTGATTAGTTAGATTAAGTTTACTTTAGATAAACCTAATTATTTAGTTTCACGGTGTAAAGTTTGTTTATTATCACGTGCACAGTATTTTTTCATTTCAATACGTTCAGGGTTGTTTCTTTTGTTTTTAGTTGAGATGTAGTTTCTATCTCCACATTCAGTACAAGCTAATGTAACGTTTACGCGCATGATTATTCCTCCTTACCTTTTCTAAATACGACCTTATCATTATACCAATTACATAAGTAATTGCAAAGAAGATTTTATTAATAATTTATTATCAAATCTAATTATCATTGTTATCTGCGTTACTATTTTCATTAGTGCTTTCGTTTTGTTGTTTATTGTCAGAGTGAGATGACTCTTTATCATCTTTTTTGTCTCTGTCTCTGAAATAATAGTTGATAACATCTCGGCCTAGGTCTCCGCCATTTAACCAAGGCGGTGGTACAGGTTGGTTAGTATAAACAATAGAGAATGATAATTTAGGATCTTTAATTGGTGCATAACCAATATATGTTGAGTTAACTCTAGATTCTCCGTTTTGGAATACCTCTGCTGTACCTGTTTTACCTGCCGAAGGAACCACAGTATTTTTGAAACTAGCGTAACCAGTACCGTCTTTCTCATTAAACGCCATTTTAAATCCATCTTGTACTTCTTTAATTTCGTTTTCGGAGTTGTTCACTTTATTTAAGACGTTTCCTTTAATTATTCGTTTTAATGGACCTAAATCATCTTTATTTGTAGATTCATGTATTGCAAGACCGATATGTGGTTGAATTCTATACCCATTATTAGCAATCGTTGATACGTATTGTGATAGTTGTAATGGCGTATATGTGTCATATTGTCCAATAGACAAGTCTAGGTAATTACCTGGATTATTAGTCAATGGTTCGATTTGTCCAGGAGTCTCGTTAGGTAAATCAACACCTGTTTTAACACCTAGGCCCACTTGATTTAATCCTTTACGCAATTTTTGTCCAGCCATCGCTATATCTTTAGGTAGTGGCATACCTGAGAAATAAGGGTCTCCAGCTAATTTTAATGCTGTTTTAAACATATATACGTTAGAAGAGTGCATTAGGGCTTCTTTATCATTTATTGTGACTCTACCATTTTTATTAAAGTATGAACGCTTAGTAAGACCTCCTTGGAATTTTAAAGGTTCATCAACCATTGTTTCTCCAACTTTAATTGCATGGTTTTGGTAGCCAGCTAATAAAGTTCCACCTTTGACTGAGGAGCCTACTGCATACTGAGCTGTAAAGTTACCAATATCAAAATCTTTTAACTTACCTTGTTTATTAATTTGTTTACCAGCCATCGCTAATATGTCACCATTCTTAGGATTTTGAACCACTATAAGTGCATTATCCATATCTTTAGCGCCTTGGCTTTTTAATGTTGAAATTTCTTTTTCAAGTAAAGATTCAACTTTCTTCTGTAAATCTATATCAATAGTTAATTGTAAGTCATGACCTCTTGAACCTGGATTAATGACCTCTGAGTTTATAACTTTGCCTGATTTATCTGTCGTATATTTCATTTGTTTTTTAGTGCCTTTTAGAACATCTTCATATTGATATTCTAAATATGATTTACCTACTCTATCATTTCTAGAATATCCTTTAGATAAATACTGTTCTGTTAGTTCTTTAGGGATACCTTCTGTTGAAGTAGATACATCACCAAAAATTCCTCTTAGTGAGTCTCCATATGGATATTTTCTATCCCAATCCATTGAAGTATTTACCCCAGGTAATTTTGAAAGTTGCTGGGATACAGCAGCATATTCTTTTTCTGTAACTTCTTCATTTTTTATAGTTTGTGGATCTAAAGTAGATCCTGCGTTCATTTCACGATAAATGGCTAAAACTTGTAAATCTTTTTTACTAAGTTCATCTAATTGTTTTTTACCAATTTTGTCTCTTTGTTGATTATCATATTGTTCTTGAGTGATATTACCACTCTCTAACAATGACTGTTCTTTCTTCATTAATCGTTTTGCTTTCTCAGGATGTATTTGTACCCAGAAATCTTTTTTATCTCGTTCAGTAATTTTATCTGTATCCATTTTAATAAGTTCAGATAATTTTTTAGCAGTATCTAACATTTCTTGTTGAGTTGTTTTTCGATTTCGAGTATATGTAATTGCCATTTTTGAAGCATTGTCTACAAGGACTTTGCCATTTCTATCTAATATACGGCCCCTCGGCACTGATTCGTTAACAGTTATGTTTTCATCATTCTTAATTAATTGCTTATAATGTGATCCTTGTGCTATTTGCAAATAACCTAACCTTAACACTAAAATTGCGAAGATTAACACGATAAAACCGAATACGAAATTAATCCTCTTATTCATGGTGTTTCTGGTTCTCTCATCATTTGATTTTTCTTTTAATCTTTTCAGCAAAACAACCTACCTCTATTCAACGTGTCTCATACAAATGATATATTATATTAGATTATTTTTCTATCATTTTGACAAAAAAATAACGGTCTCTAAATGAGACCGTTAACAAATGTGCAAAATTATTTTGATGCTTTGTATAATTCGTCAACTTTTTCCCAGTTAACAACGTTCCAGAATGCACTAATGTAATCTGGACGTTTATTTTGATATTTAAGGTAATAAGCATGTTCCCAAACATCTAAACCTAAGATTGGAGTTTTACCTTCAGTTAATGGGTTATCTTGGTTTGGAGTAGTAACGATTTCTAATTGACCGTTATTTACTACTAACCATGCCCAACCAGATCCAAAGCGTGCAGCAGCTTTATCTGCAAATTCTTTTTTGAATTCATCTAAAGAACCCCATTGTTCTTTAATTTTGTCTACTACTTCACCTTTTTCTTCAGAATTTGGTGATAATAATTCCCAGAATAATGAGTGGTTTAAGTGACCGCCACCATTATTACGTACTGCAGTTTGAATATCTGAAGGTACGCTATCTAAATTAGCAACAATTTCTTCGATTGATTTAGCTTCTAAATCTGTTCCTTCAACTGCTGAGTTTAATTTAGTTACATATGTGTTATGGTGTTTGTCATGGTGAATTTCCATAGTTTGTTTATCAATGTGTGGTTCTAATGCATCATATGCATAAGGTAATTTTGGTAATTCAAAAGCCATAAATAATCATCCTCCTAAATTGTCTGTACAATTATCATAACAAGTAGCTTTAATAGCAACAATGAATATGCTTACATAGTAATTATTTTATATAGCTACTTATTATTTTGTTACATCATTAGTATATCTCAGTTTAAAGCCATTTAAACATGAAAATTCTTAGAAACTAATTTTTCAGACCATTGGCCTATGTTTTAATAATCAAGTTTTTTGAAAATAAAAAAGCAACCCCTCTAAGGTTGCTGTGATATTTAAATCATAATTTATTCTATATTTAAGCATTTTTTTGACATGATTCACATACACCATACACTTCTAATTTGTGGGTATGAATCGCCACATTAGGTAAATATTGCTTTATTTGTTCAATTGGACAAAAGTCTATGACTTTAGTATCTCCACAATTTTCACAAATAAAATGATGATGGTGGTGGTTTGTGCAAGCTATTCTAAACTTCATTTCACCTTCTAACTCAGTACTCTCTATAATACCCAAATCTTTAAAAAGATGAAGATTACGGTATACAGTATCAAAAGATATACCTGGATAATCTTTATCCATTTTTTGTTGAATGTGCTTAGCGTTAAGATACTTATCCTCTTCAACGAATATATCTAACATATCTTTACGTTTATCTGTATATTTTAATCCATTATCTTTTAAAATTTTAATAGCATCATTTGTATTCATTTGAAATTGCTCCCTTTTTAAACTTAACTTTTAACTTTTGGTAAGCCATCGTGATTATAAGCATGATTACTAATAATACTACAATAACACCACCAGGTGAAATGTTCATATAAAATGCAAGTACTAATCCCATTATTACGGATAACTCACCTAGCGCAACACTTAGTGCTATGAGCTGTTTAAAACCTTTAGTTATTCTCATTGAGATTGCTATAGGCAAAGTAATCAATGCACTAACTAGCAGAATTCCTACAACTCTCATTGAAGCAGAGATAACCATTGCAACAATAATAATAAATAAGAATTGTATCCATTTTGGAATACCAATGACTTTACTATATTCTTCATCGAAAGATAAGATAAATAATTCTTTATAAAATAATATTATAAAAAATACAACTATAATTGCGATTATGATAATGGTATTTAAATCACTTAAATTAACAGCGCTAATTGATCCAAAAAGTAATCCGACAATTTCTTGATTAAATCCATCTGCTAATGAAATAAAGATTGCACTCAGTGCGATGCCTGCACTCATAATAATAGGTATTGCTATTTCTTGATAATTTGAAAAAGATGTTCTTAGCTTTTCGATTAAAAGTGCACCTATAACAGCAAAAAGTATTCCAAACCACATGGGATTAACAAATGAAAGTGTAGGTAATATTGTAAGTAAAAACATACCAAAGGATATACCGCCTAAAGTGACATGGCTTAAAGCGTCAGCAATAAGAGATAGTCTTCTAACAACAATAAAAGCGCCAATTAAAGGTGCGATAAAGCCAATTAAAATACCACTAATAAGAGAATATCTCATAAAATCAAAATTTAATAACGCATCTATCACAAGTTACACTCCTCAATAAATATTATATTCTTATCCAGTTTCAACATTTTCATTACAACAGTCACGATTGTGTTGATGATCAACAAATTGTATTGGATGGCCATATATTTTCGAAATTTCAACTTCATCTAAAGATTTAAAATCTTCAGTTGTACCATGGAAATGAAGATGTTTGTTTAAGCAAGCAACTTCAGTAGCAGTATCAGCTACAACTCCGATATCATGCGTTACTAAAATAATAGTAATACCCTCTTTTTTTAGCGTATCTAATGTAGCATAAAACTCACTAACATGTTTGGCATCAATGCCATTTGTCGGTTCGTCTAAAACTAATACACTTGGATTAGATATTAATGCTCTAGCAATTAAAACACGCTGTTGTTGGCCGCCTGATAACTCTGCAATGTTTTTGTTAATCAAATGTGCAATATTTAATTTTTTCAGCACTTGTTCAACTTTCTTATTATCTTCTTTATTAAATCTTTGGAACAGTCTTTTAGTCTTTGTTAGTCCGCTCAGAACAACCTCTTTCACACTTGCTGGGAACCCCGCATTAAAAGCTGTTGCTTTTTGAGAAACATAACTAATTTTTAATGAAGTTTTATTCCCTTTATACATTTTTCCTTCAACAAAAATCTCGCCTTTTTGTAAAGGTAATAGTCCAAGTATCACTTTCAATAAGGTGGATTTTCCCGCTCCATTAGGACCAACGATGGCTAGAAACTCACCTTTGTTGATTTTAATATTAATATTTTCAAGTACATGTTTATTATCAAAATAGTAGTTTATATTTCGTAATTCGAAAACTGGCGTTGTCATGTTTTCACCTCGCATAATACTATACAACTTCGTGAAAGTTATGTAAATAGTAATGTTTACGACTAAATAAAAGAAACGAGACAAAAATCATTCCAGTTAATAGATGATTTTGTCTCGCCCTATTTATTTTTTACCTAAAAGGTAAAAACGATTTATTGATTTAAAATTTTATTCTTAAGATCTGAATCAAATTTTTGTGCTTTTAACATTTCAATTTCGAATTTATACGGTGGTTTTTTATTTTTCTTATCCTCACCTACATATGGTGTTTCTAAAATTTTAGGTATATCTTTAAATGCGTCATGGTGGACAACATAATTTAGTGCATCAAATCCAATATGACCAAATCCTATATTTTCATGACGGTCTTTATGTGCACCGATTTCATTTTTACTATCATTCACATGTACAACTTTAATACGGTCTACACCAATAACTTTATCAAATTCATTTAACACACCATCGAAGTCTTCTTTGACATTATAACCAGCGTCATGGGTATGACATGTGTCAAAACAAATTGATAAACGATCATTATGTGTAACGCCATCAATAATTTGAGCGATTTCCTCGAACGAACGGCCTACTTCTGAACCTTTACCAGCCATTGTTTCAAGGGCAATTCGTACATCATTGTCATGAGTTAATACTTCATTAAGTCCTTCAATAATTTTTTTAATACCTACGTCGGCACCAGCTCCAACATGAGAACCAGGATGAAGAACAATATCTTTCGCGCCAATTGCTTGCGTGCGTTCAATTTCGTTTTGTAAAAAATCGACACCTAAGTTGAATACTTCAGGTTTAGTCGTATTTGCGATGTTGATAATATAGGGTGCATGAACAATGATATTAGATAAACCATATTCTTTCATGGCCTCGTGTCCTTTTTCTATATTTAAATCTTCGATGCTTTTTCTTCTCGTATTCTGAGGAGCTCCTGTGTATATCATAAACGTAGATTCTCCAAATTTATGGGCTTCTTCTGCAGAGCCTTGTAACATCTTCTTACCACTCATTGAAACATGAGAACCTAATAGCATGTCATTCACCTATCCTTTATTGTTTTTACGTTTTTGTTTATTTTGTCTCTTACTATAAATCTTTCTTTCTTGGCGCTTCATTTTTTCTACTTCTTGCTTAAACTTTTTCTTATATCCTGGTTTAACTTTTCTTTTCGATTTACTTCGAACTTTATGCTTAACTTCATTTGTTAAGTGATCATCTTTTCGTTGTCTAGTGCGTCTTGTGTCGTGTGCTTTAATCGGTTTAAGTTCTCCATTTTTAATGTCCACATTTTCAAAATGATAGCCTTTATCTTCGATTAATGAAATATTGTGCTCTTCATCAGGGCTATAAAGAGTAATTGCTACCCCTTTATAATTACCCCTTCCTGTACGACCTACACGATGTGTAAAGAAATCAATATCATTAGGTACGTCGAAATTTATGACGTGACTTACTCCTTCAATATCGATACCTCGTGAAGCGAGATCACTTGCAATAACGTATTGGAAGTCTAAGTTTCTAATACGTTTCATTTGTTGTTTACGTTCTCTAGGTGTCAAACCACCGTGAATCATACCTACTTTAATACCTTCTTTATTTAGAGAGTCTGCAAGTTCGTTTGCATTTTCTCTACTATTACAGAAAATAATACTAAGATATGGATTCAAAATATCTATTAGATTTAGCGTTTTATCTACTTTAGCAGTCCCTTTTGTAGGTATTAAATAAAATTCAATGTTCTTTTTATTATGAGACTTATGATCAACCTCAACGAATTCAGGTTGGCTTAAATATTTATTTAAAAATGGTTGCAATGATTTAGGAATCGTTGCACTAAATACAGCAATGTGCGCTTCATCATTTAATCTAGCTGCTATATAATCTACATCCTCGATTAATCCTAAATCAATCATTAAGTCAGCCTCATCAACAATTAAATTGCTAGCAAGGTGTGCATGAAGATGTCCGCCTTGAGCAAGGTCATTAATACGTGTAGGTGTACCAATAATTAATTGAGGTTGTCTATTACAGCGTTGTTTGTCTTTTTCAATATCTGTACCACCTATAAACAATTTAACGTTCACTTCTTGTTTAAATTTGCACAGGTGACTCGCTGCTTGGAATAATTGTTGAGCAAGCTCTCGTGTTGGTGCAACTACAATGGCTTGGGGTTCTTGGAGATCAACATCAATCATTTGTATTAAAGGTAATAAGAAAGAATGCGTCTTTCCTGTACCAGTTTGTGATTGACCTATTAAGTTAGTGCCTTTTAATATTCTTGGGATAATTTTATTTTGTATTTCTGTAGGTTTTTCAAAATTAAGATCTTGAACCGCTTTAATTAAACTTTCGTCTAAATTAAAATGCTCAAATGGATGTTTCGCCATGTTATGGCCTCCTTTAAAGTCTAATAAGCAATTTGTTATTTATAAGTAAAAGGATCAGTATCAATATTTGAGGCTTCGATAGGGAACATATCTTTATACTCAAATAACCAATCTTCTAGTAACAATTTTAACCCTTGCTTCATTACATATTCGCTATAGTGGTTGATATCAAGCAGATTGACTCCTTGTATTTTAGCGTCTAATGCATCGTGATGTTTGATATCTCCAGTAACAAATACATCTGCACCATTACTGTGAGCTTCATACTCGAAACCTATACCTGAACCACCGATCATTGCAACTTTATTAATCACCGCGTCAGAATTACCAGTATATCTTAAACTATTAATATTTAATTTCTCTTTAGCGTAACTAGAAAACTCATCTAAAGTCATAGTATGAGGAAGTTCACCTATAATACCTAATCCAAATTCGCTTTGTCTTTGTAGTTTAATAAAATCATAAACAGGTGTTTCATAAGGATGATAGTTTATAATTGCTTGTTCTGTAATTTGCTTTTCATTTTCAGAAATTATAAATTCAAGCTTAATCTCATCTACATATTCTATACTATCAAGTTGACCAAGGTAAGGGTTAGCTTCTCCAACAGGTTTGAACTGTCCCTTTCCAGCACTTTCAAAGAAACAATATTCGTAATTCTCTTCTTTAGCTAAGCCGAGTTGGTTTAATTGGTCTTTAAAGTTTTCAACATTTTCTTTAGGAATAAAAGTTTGAACCTTATAATATGTCGTGTAACGTTGGTTAATCTGGTTAACGTTATTTAAATCAAGTGTATCTGCCAACATTTTATTGACGCCACTAGGATTTACATCTAAATTTGTATGCATTGCGATAAGATTAATATCATTTTGAATCAATTTACGTATAATTTTGCCATAACCAGTTTGAACAATATTTTTTATACCTTTAAAGATGAGTGGATGATGTGCAATGATTATATTGATATTTTTATCTATCGCTTGATCGACAACCTCTTCAGTACAATCTAAAGCGGTTAATATACCATTTACTTGTTGATTCTCATCACCGATTAATAATCCGACATTATCCCATGATTCTGCAGTGGAAAATGGGACATGATAATCTAAAATGGACATGAGTTTACTCAATTTCATTATCTAACACCTCTTGTATGAGATTTATTTCACTGTCAATTTCTTTTAGTCTCTCATGATGCGTTGATGAATTCAATTGTGACTTAATGTGATAAAGTGCTTCAAGTTCTCTATTCCATTTCTTGTAGAAATGTTCATTTTTTTCCTCTAATAAATACGGGCCAAATTTTTCTTCTTTTGTAGAAAGTGGCATTATAGATTGGTTGAATTCAGCAACTACAATTTCATAAATATGTCCTTTTTCTTCAAGGATAACCTCGTTTATAACTTCATAATTCAGTGAAGTTAATACATTTCTTAAAACTTGTGTTTGGATGTTGCTCTGTAAAATAAGTCTTGGGTGATGTGTTAATTTTTCTTGACCTTCTTTTAAAATTTTAGCAATGAGAGGTCCTCCCATGCCACAAATCGTTATATTATCAATTTCATCATCATGATTGATAACTGCTAAACCGTCTCCTAAGCGAACTTCAATCGAATCACCTAAGTCATTTTCAGCTACATTATTTAGCGCAGCTTTGTACGGTCCTTTGATGACTTCTCCAGCAATTGCACTGTTACATATCTTATTTTGGATGGCATAAATAGGTAGATATGCGTGGTCCGAACCAATATCAGCTATCGTTCCTTCTTTTAAAAATGAACACACACGCAATAATCTTTGGTTTAAATTAATCATTTTTAAACTCCTCATATGTATTAAAAAAGAGCGGGATTGAATTCAGTATATTAAAAGTTGAATTCATTATCCCACCCTCTCAAGTGTGATGATCCAATTGGGCGAGGTAAAATTAATATGCATTAATTCATAGCTACATCCCCAACATTATTATTTTAATCCATGAAATCTTTAAGTCTCTTACTACGACTAGGATGTCTTAGTTTTCTTAAAGCTTTAGCTTCGATTTGGCGTATACGTTCACGTGTTACGCCAAATACTTTACCTACTTCTTCAAGTGTTCTTGTACGTCCATCATCTAAACCAAATCTTAAACGTAATACATTTTCTTCTCTATCAGTTAATGTGTCAAGAACATCTTCAAGTTGTTCTTTTAACAGTTCGTAAGCTGCATGGTCTGATGGGCTTTGAGCTTCTTGGTCTTCAATGAAGTCACCTAAATGACTGTCATCTTCTTCCCCAATTGGCGTTTCAAGAGATACAGGCTCTTGAGCAATTTTCAAGATTTCACGTACTTTTTCAGGTGGTAAATCCATTTCTTCACCAATTTCTTCTGGTGCAGGATCTCGGCCTAAGTCTTGTAAAAGTTGGCGTTGAACACGTATTAATTTATTAATTGTTTCAACCATATGCACAGGAATACGGATAGTACGTGCTTGGTCAGCAATAGCTCTAGTGATTGCTTGTCTAATCCACCAAGTCGCATATGTTGAAAATTTAAACCCTTTACTAAAGTCAAATTTTTCTACAGCTTTAATCAAGCCCATGTTACCCTCTTGAATTAAATCAAGGAATAACATACCTCTTCCTACATATCTTTTAGCAATACTAACAACAAGACGTAAGTTGGCTTCAGCTAGACGAGATTTTGCTACTTCATCGCCTTGTTCAATTTTTTTAGCTAACTCTATTTCTTCTTGAGCGCTTAATAAGTTAACTCTACCAATCTCTTTAAGATACATACGAACTGGGTCGTTAATTTTGACACCAGGAGGGGCACTTAAATCATTTGGATTTAATTTCTCATCTGTATCTGAACTATCTTTTTCATTAACAAGCGTTATATCATTATCATTTAGTTGATCGAAGAAATCATCCATCTGGTCAGAATCCATTTCGAAGTTCTGAAGCTTCTCAGCAATTTCTTCATGACTTAAATGACCTTCTTTTTTACCCTTGTCAATTAATTGTTTTTTAACATCTTCTAATGTTAAAGTCGGATCAATTGTTTGCTTTTTAATTTTCACTTGGTTATCAGACATGAAAAGGCCTCCCGATTTTGATAAATACTGATAATCTCTCAATAACTATATATTATATCAATTAAATATGATTTGTATATTGTAAATTTTAAATTTATCACTTTCAATTAAGTCATTTAAACACTTTCAATAATGTGTAGTTATATTATTATTTTAATCTAAGTTTACTATTAAAGTTGTGACAATAATTTTCTACCCGTTCAACCTCTCTAGTAACCATTAGTTCAAATCTAATCATTAATTGTAAAAGTCTGAACTACTAAATTCTAATTAATAGATTTAGCTTAAAATTACATTCTATTTTTGTTTTTAACGACAATAAGTTGTAAGTAATACTTTTGTAATTCAACATCACCAATGCGATATGCTTCCCTTAGTTTGTGATTTAATGATTCAATTGACTCATCATCATTATTATTAATAATTAGTATGTAGTCCTCTATTTCATTCTCGTAAGGTTCATCATTGAGGGTATATTGATCAAGTTCAATAAATGCCTCTCTAAGCTCATTGGAATCAATGTATTGCATAACATCACTGATACTATAATTATCATGTTCTGAAAAATAGTCATGCAAAATATTAAATATACTCTTAAAATATTTATTTGTAAAGTCGTCATCACTAATTTTTTGATAATAATTTATAAAGGTATCCTTATCTTTCATAAAATGCTTCAATAGAGCTCTTTCAGCTTTTTCATTTTTAGTTAAATTATTAAACAATTGTGAACCAGATTGCGGAGAATATCCATATTCTGCTGGTGCCACTTGTGGCATATTGTTAGAACCAATTTCATGATAGATCATTTCTGGGCTCATATTGAATATATTAGCAACATCTTGTATTAATTTATTACGTAAAATTGTTGATTGAACTTGAGCGATGTCATGAGTTGCTTCTCTAAAATGTCTTTCATAAGCTAAATCATTATTATTAATTTCATCTTGATGTGACTCCACTTTAAACAGTACAAATGCCTTTTTATCCTTAGCAACAAAGTTTAAAAAAGCCTCATTTCCATATTTGCCAATGTATTCATCAGGATCCATACCGGATGGTAATTGAATCACATATACATTTAGACCTTGTTGTAATAAAGCTTGACCCGTTTTTAAAGTAGCCTCTCTACCAGCGTAATCTCCATCAAACATTAATGTAATGTTATTTGTTAATTTTTTTAGAAACGTCATATGTTCTTGGGACAACTGTGTACCCATACTCGCTACAACCTGTTTTAAACCAGCGTAATCTGATTTAATAACATCCATAAATCCTTCTAATAATACAATTTCGTCGTTTTGACGAATTGATTTGCGAGCTTTATCTAAATTATATAAGAGTCTACGTTTTTGAAAGATGGGTGTTTCAGGGCTATTCAAATATTTAGGTTCTTGGTTATTATATGTTCTTCCAGAATATCCAACTATTCTACCTTGAGCATTCTTCAAAGGAAACATGATTCGATTTCTAAATCTATCATAGTAACTAAAATTTTCTTCATTTCGAGACAATAGACCCGCTTCGTAAGCTAATTCTATGTCATATCCCTTCTTCTCAAGAAAATCATGACAAAAATGAGAGCTATCTGGCGCATATCCAATTTGTCTCTGCTTGATGAGTTCGTCAGTAAAACCACGCTGACGCAAGTAGTTTAAAGCCTCTTCACCCTCAACAGTTTTCATCAAGGCATAATGATAGTAATCTTGAATTAACTCATGCATTTCTATCATTTTTAAATCGTCTGAAGCCATTTGAGATTGTTGATTATATTGAGTTTGCCCCACATCAACTTTAATATTTACACGTTCGCCAAGTTCTTTAACAGCTTCTACAAAAGGTACATCTTTAATCTCCTGTGTAAATTGAAAGACATTGCCACCTTTTTTACAACCAAAACAGTGACAAATTTGTTTATCTTCAGATACTGTGAACGAAGGTGTCTTTTCATCATGAAAAGGACACAAGCCGATATAATTGCGTCCTCTTTTTTCTAATTTTACATATTCGCTTACTAAATCTAATATATCTGTTTTATCTTTAATTTCATTAATGACCGATTGATCTATACGCAAATGGAATCACCTATCAAATATTAGTCATATAATTATATCTTTTTTCTACGGAAAATGAAATCATTTCGATTTACTTTCTTCAATTAAATGTATGATATCATTCGCTGTTTCTTCAATAGCTTTGTCAGTAACATCTATGACCGGACAACCTACTTTATTAACTAATTCATCAAAATAATTCAATTCTTCTTGAATACGTGCCTCTGTGGCATACCTAGCCTTATCTCCTAAACCTAATTGCTTTAATCTTTCCTTACGTATGCGATTTAGTTTCTCTTCACTTATTTTTAAAGCAATACATTTAGAGGTATCAATATCAAATAATGCATCAGGTGGAGTTACTTCAGGAACTATAGGTATATTCATCACTTTATAACTTTTATGTGCTAAATACTGAGATAATGGAGTTTTAGAAGTTCTAGAAATACCTAACAGAACGATGTCGGCTTTTGGTAATCCTTTTGGATCTTTTCCGTCATCATATTTCACAGCAAATTCAATTGCATCAATTTTTTTAAAATACGCATCGTCTAGCCTGTGAACTATTCCTGGTTCATAATATGGTGTTTCATCAATTGAATCCGATAATAAATCCATTAGAGGTCCCATAATATCGACAGATTTTAATGAAAATTCTTCGACTTTTGCAAGCATATATTTTTTAATTTCTGGTTTAACCAAAGTGTATACAATAATTGCATTGGTATCTCTAGCTACTTGAATAACTTCATCTACATGTTCAAATGATTCAATATATGGATATCGAAGAAATTCATGTTTACATTGTTTAGGGTTAAATTGAGATACTCCTGCTCTTGCAACTAACTCTGCAGTTTCACCAATTGAATCTGAGGCTACAATTATCTTTATAATGTCCATGTATTTACCACCTATTCTTTGAATAATGATACGAATAATTTAGTTATAGTTGTTTTAGAGATTCGACCAATTACCTCGTATTTTTTATTGTCTTTTTTCCTTACAATTGGTAGTGAGTCAATCTCGTTATCTATCATTTGATTGGCAGCGTATATTACAAGTTCTTCCTCTTCTAAATATGTCACATGTGGCATTCTAGTCATATTTACACTGATAGGCATTGTATGTATATCCTCACCAATCATAGATGCTCTTAATAAATCTTTTCTAGAACATACGCCTACGAAGTCATTGTCATTATTAGTTATAAATAATGTCCCTGCATCTTCTAAAAATATAGTACATATTGCATCATAAACTGACATTTCTTCCTTAATGACAACTGGTTGAGACATATAATCTTTAACCACATATTGTCTCAATTGTTCATTAATAATTTTATTTTTCGATTTACCTGAATAGTAATAACCTACTCTAGGTCTCGCTTCTATAAAACCAGACATAGTAAGTATAGCTAAGTCCGGTCTTAACGTAGCTCTTGTTAAATTTAATTTTTCAGCGATATGCTCACCTGTGATCGGTCCTTTAGATTTGACAATCTCAATTATTAGTTCCTGTCTTTTACTAAGTTCTATAGGTCTTCACCCCTCTTGAATACTTTCTATTATAACTTTTATTATAAATTGCTACAAATACATATAAATACTTGCTATTAAAAATTCTTTCAATTAGAATAAAGTTAAAGCGAGTTAAGGATGGTGCGAGCTTAACAACTTATATTGGCGAATGACTTATTAATGAAATAAAAGCGAGTGTCTGCACTAATTTGGGTGGAACCGCGGGTTAAAAATTGTAAGTAACCATATTGTATTATAACAATACATATGAGTAAAAATACTTTTTAAAACTCGTCCCAAGATAATAATACATTACTAATATGTATATATTGTCTTGGGGCGTTTTTTATGTCTAAGGAGAGTTAATTTATGGCAAAAGATATGGAAACAATTGTTCAATTAGCAAAACATAGAGGGTTCGTATTCCCCGGTAGTGACATTTACGGTGGTTTATCAAATACATGGGATTACGGCCCGTTAGGCGTTGAACTTAAAAATAATATTAAAAAAGCTTGGTGGCAAAAGTTCATCACACAATCTCCATATAATGTGGGTATTGATGCAGCTATTTTAATGAATCCAAAGACTTGGGAAGCTTCAGGTCACTTAGGCAACTTTAATGACCCTATGATCGATAATAAAGATAGTAAAATTCGTTATCGTGCGGATAAATTAATTGAAGATTACATGCAAAAAGAAAAAGGTGATGAAAACTTCATCGCTGATGGATTAAGCTTTGATGAAATGAAACAAATTATTGATGATGAAGGTATTGTATGTCCTGTAAGTGGCACTGCAAATTGGACTGATATTCGTCAATTTAATTTAATGTTTAAAACTTTCCAAGGTGTAACTGAAGATTCCACTAACGAATTGTTCTTACGTCCTGAAACAGCTCAAGGTATTTTCGTTAACTATAAAAATGTACAACGTTCAATGCGTAAAAAATTACCGTTCGGTATTGGTCAAATCGGTAAATCTTTCCGTAACGAGATTACACCTGGTAACTTCATTTTCAGAACAAGAGAATTTGAACAAATGGAGTTAGAATTCTTCTGCAAACCTGGTGAAGAAATTGAATGGCAAAACTTCTGGAAAACTTTTGCAAGTCAATGGTTAAAAGATTTAAATATTAATGAAGAAAATATGCGTTTAAGAGACCATGATGCAGATGAGTTATCTCACTACTCTAACGCTACAACTGATATTGAATACAAATTCCCATTTGGTTGGGGCGAATTATGGGGTATCGCAAGCCGTACAGACTTCGATTTACAAAAGCATAGCGAACACTCTGGTGAAGACTTTAAATATCACGATCCAGAAACAAATGAAAAATATGTTCCGTATTGTATCGAACCTTCATTAGGTGCTGATCGTGTAACGTTAGCATTCTTATGTGACGCATATGAAGAAGAAGGTGTTGAAGGAAGTAAAGATGCACGTACTGTAATGCATTTCCACCCTGCCTTAGCACCATATAAAGCTGCGGTATTACCTTTAAGTAAAAAATTATCAAGCGAAGCGATTAAAATCTTTGAACAATTAAGTCAAAGCTTCTCTATTGATTTCGACGAATCACAATCAATTGGTAAACGTTACCGTAGACAAGACGAAATCGGTACACCATATTGTATTACATTCGACTTTGATTCATTAGAAGATAATCAAGTAACTGTACGTGACAGAGATTCAATGGAACAAGTACGTATGCCAATTTCAGAATTAGAAACATTCTTTGCAGAGAAAGTTAAATTTTAATAACTTATTACCCAATAATACTCTTACTTTGACACAATAAATGTTTAGGTAAGAGTATTTTTATTGCATAAAAAATCCACACTATTCCGTTTATCGAAATAAAACGGTTTAGTGTGGATCACTTTCTAATCTTTTAAGTTGATTAATTAATTTTTGACTCTTAAAAAGCATACCAGCATATTCTCTATAGAGCATGATAATAAGTTCTGACATCTCATCTAAGATTTCTTTATGAATACTCAATGAATTCATTTTATTGATAGGTAGTTTTTGTAGTATATCTAATAGATAAAGCGAGCGATTTGTTAATTTGAAAGCGTGTGGATCCTGATATAATACTTCTTCAGAGATTGCGCCATCGAATTTGAAACTATAACCTACTAATTTAGATTGATCTTCATTTCCAGTAATCACACACTGATTAAATGAAGCTGTAAATCCAAATTTAGACATACACTTCAATAATACTACGATAGACATGAGTTGTGCTGATGTGCCCTCTGCTATCTTAGTAAGTACAAAATAGAGTAAGTCATAATTGTACTTCGAAACTTCATTTTCTTCCATAGATCTTTCAATAGTCTCTGTGCATAACGATGCATAACTACTTTCAAATAAATCAAGCTGTAATTCATAATGTTGATTAATCACATCTACAGAATTGAGTGTTCCCATGCCACGCCATTTATTATAAATAAATAAGCCATACACAAACATTTGTGTATGAGCTTGTAATCCAGATTTAACTTTTTTCGCACGTCGAGCCATCAAAGGTATTTTAGCGCCATATTCATTTAAAATTGTGATGATTTTATCAGATTCGCCATAATCTACTGATTTGATTATGATGCCTTTTTGTTTCATTAACATGACTCATTCACCGACTCTCTATCAATCAATCTTGGTCTTCTACATAACCAATTTGTCGTATAAAGTTTACTTTATTTCTCCAATCACGTTGTACCTTTACCCAGAGTTCTAAGTAAACTTTAGATCCTAATAGCATCTCTATATCATGACGTGCACGTTTACCTACCTCTTTAAGTTTTTTACCACCTTTACCGATGACTATACCCTTTTGAGAATCACGCTCAACGTAAATCGTTGCTTCAACTCTAACTCTGTCTTCATCTTCTTTAATCATTCTATCAACATTAACGCCTATTGCATGAGGTATCTCTTCACTTGTTAAATGTAATATCTTTTCACGGATAATTTCGCTAACAACAAATTGTTCTGGGTGGTCAGAAATTTGGTCGTCAGGATAGTATTTCGGACCTACAGGTAAATAAGATTTCAACACATCTATAAAGTGATCTACATTCAATCCCTCAAGTGCTGAAATTGGTATAATTTCTGTGAAGTCCATATATTCTTTATATTTTTCAATTCTAGGCATCAAAGCATCCGGATGCACAAGGTCAATCTTATTTAATACTAAAAAGATAGGCGTTTTAACATTTTTAAGCATTTCCATGATATATTCATCGCCACGACCAATATCTTCGTTTACGTTAACCATAAACATAATTGCATCTATTTCTGATAGTGTATTCTTGGCAACTCTCATCATATAATCACCAAGTTTATGTTTAGGTTTGTGAATACCTGGCGTATCAATGAAGATGATTTGTGCATCGTCTCTTGTCATGACGCCTTGAATTTTATTACGTGTTGTCTGAGCTTTATCTGACATAATCGCAATTTTATGCCCTATTACTCTATTTACAAATGTAGATTTACCAACATTAGGTCGACCAATGATGGATACAAATCCTGATTTATGTTCTTCTGTCATTAATTTAAATCCTTTCCTGAAAATCCTAATGGTAATAATTCGTTTACAGTAGACTTAATCATTTCTCCTTTATGATTAGTCATATACACAGGCATATCATCATCGCAAAGTTCTTTAAGTACTTGTCTACAAGCCCCGCATGGTGAGGAGGGTTTATCCGAATCAACAGTAACGGTTATCGATTCAAAATCCCCTGGTTTGTATCCTTCTGAGATTGCTGCAACAAGACTTGAACGTTCAGCACAAATTGCCATGGAATATGCAGCATTTTCTACATTTGCTCCATGAAAACTACGTCCGTCCTTAGTTCTTAAATAGGCACCAACTTTGAAGCGACTATATGGAGCATAAGCTTTACTTTGTGCCTCTCTAACTTCCTTAAAGTAATGCGATTGATAACTCATTTATTTTCCTCCCAAAAATAAACTTAAAATATGTGGTACAAAAACTATTAATCCAATACATAATGCTAAAACAGACACAATTACAACACTAAAAGCAGCGATATCTTTAGCGTGTTTAGCATATTCATGATAATCGGTTGTTACCAAATCAACCACAAATTCAATTGATGTATTGATAGCTTCTAGACTCAATACTAAAGCTATTGAGAATAATATAAACATCCACTCAGATCGATTGATATGAAAAATAAACCCCATAATAATAGCGATAATTCCTGCTAATATGTGAAGTAAGAAATTTTGGTCTTTTTTCAAAATGGCTGTAAAGCCATCATAAGCGTATTTAAAACGTCTCATTATTATGATTCTCTTGTTAAACCATATGCATTAAGAATTGCATCTTGTCGACCAAACATTTCTTTTTCATCTTCATCTGTCATATGATCATATCCCAATAAATGTAAAAAACCATGTAAAGCTAAGAAACCTAATTCACGTTCAAAAGAATGTCCGTAATTTTCAGCTTGTTCATGTGCTACATCTGTACATATAATAATATCGCCTAAAACTCGAGGTATATCAAGTTCATTCATATCGATTTCTGGCTCGTCTTCTTCTAAAGCGAATGAGATGACGTCAGTGACTTTATCTTTATCTCTATACATTTTATTGATATTTTGAATTTCATCTTTATCTACAAATGTTACTGAAAGTTCAGCCTCACTATCAATATGTTCTTGTTTTTTAGCAAAGGTAAGTAATGAATCTATTTGTTCATACCATTCATTCTTTACTAAATCGGTATGGTCACTAAAGTCAATTGTAAACATTTACTCAACTCCTTCATAACGATCTATAATTTTACTTACAAGTGGATGTCTTACAACGTCACTTTGATCTAATTTCATAATACTAATTTCATTGACCCCATATAATTTCTTAATTGCTTCTTTTAAGCCACTTTTTACACCTTTTGGTAGGTCGATTTGAGTTTGGTCACCTGTAACTACCATTTTTGAACCAAAACCTAAACGAGTTAGGAACATTTTCATTTGTGCGTGCGTTGTGTTTTGAGCTTCATCTAAAATAACAAACGCATCATCTAATGTTCTACCTCTCATATAAGCAAGTGGCGCAATCTCAATAATACCTCTCTCGATGAATCTCTCAGTTTGTTCTCTACCTAATACTGTATTTAATCCATCATATAGAGGACGTAAATATGGATCTACTTTTTCTTTTAGGTCACCTGGTAAGAAACCTAAAGATTCTCCTGCTTCAACAGCTGGCCTAGTCAATACGATACGTTTAACTGAACCTTTACGTAATTGTTTAGCTGCATATACAACTGCTAAAAATGTTTTACCTGTACCAGCAGGACCTATTCCAAATACTAAGTCATTTCTCTTCATAGCATTGATATACATACGTTGTCCCATTGTTTTAGCACGAATCGTTTTACCAAATGCATCTTTAGTAATCTCTTCATCATACAAATCAAGTAAATGTTGAATTGTATTATTGTCTGCCATTTTAATAGCAGCCTCTACGTCTTTAAGTGTAATTGTATTACCTAATTCTATAACTTTAAGTAAATTGGTGAGAACTAATTCTGCTTTTTCAACATGCTCTAATTTTTCGCCTTTAACTGCTATTTCTTGACCTCTAGCATGTATCACGACATCAAAATTATCTTCAATAGTTTTTAAATGCTCATCATTATTTCCCATTAAAGCTTGTGATTGATTAATGTCGTCAATTTGAATTATTCCTGGCATAAACGCGCTCCTTTACAAGTTACAATAATAAGTTTTATTAGCTAAAAATTTTAGACTAATTTGTTATTTTTAATAAAAACAATATCCAAACACATTATATCATTCTTATTCATCTTAATGATGTGATTATGCTTTGCTTCAAAATTATTGAACAAATACTACTGAATATATATTATTTCTTACTAAAATTTTACTAAACTCATACTAATTAGACAAACTAAAAAGAGAGTAAAACAGTATTCAATATTTAAGCATGAATACATAGTTTTACCCTCTAATGTTAATACAATAGCTAATTCTTTAATTTTTAATTAAGAAATTTAAAGTTGCTTTGGCTTACTTAAAACTTCTGACCAAATCAGACCATTTATTACTTCATCTTTATCAAATTGAAAAGCAGAATGAGACATATTATGTTCAATGTTTTGAGAATTAAGTAATTGTTTTAAGCGATAACGTTTAGTTCTCTCTGATAAATACTTATCCTCAATAATGTCTCTTGCTTTTTTCTCAATCAATTCGAGTTGTTTTTCTTTTTCTCTATCAATTTCGTTGCGAACATTTTTTAAATCCTGAGTCAAATTGGACTCGAGTTCTTTTCTTAATTTTTCTGCACTTTCATCTCGTGAAGTTGAAGTAACAGGTTGAGGTCTAGGATTATCCTGGTTATATGGTGTTGGATCAGGTTTAGGATGATTTTTGACTTCCGATTGTTTATGCGTTTCTTTAGACGATTTATTTTCTGTTTGAGAGTTAGCATCTTCATCTTCAAGGTTTTTACTTAAAGGTGGAAGCGTCTCTTCAAATTCTCTTCGTTGCTTTTTCTCGGGTTCATCATTTAATTCATCGTTAATTTCTTTAAATGTTTTTTCTAATTCTTCAAAGAAACCACCTTTTTTGGGTTGATTATCACCTTGCGTATTTTGAGGTGGCTTTTGATTTTGTCTGCTTTCATGACTTTTATCACGTAGCGCGCTAATACCGGTTACAATAACAGATATTATAAATATGATAATACCGATATTCATTTAATCACCTCATTATTTATTGTTCTGGTGATTCGTCATCATTCTGATCAGTACGTTTGTTAATAGCATTTCTCATGCCAGTATCTGCTTCAATATTTTTAAGATTATAATAATCTTTAACTCCAATATTACCTGATCTAAGAGCTTCAGCCATTGCTAATGGTACTTCTGATTCAGCTTCAACTACTTTCGCTCTCATTTCTTGTACTCGAGCTTTCATTTCCTGTTCAGAAGCTACTGCCATAGCACGGCGCTCTTCAGCTTTCGCTTGAGCAATATTCTTATCTGCAAGAGCTTGCTCAGTTTGTAAATCAGCACCGATATTTTTGCTAATATCTACATCTGCAATATCAATGGATAAAATTTCAAAAGCAGTACCTGAATCTAAACCTTTACTTAACACAGTTTTAGAAATATTGTCTGGATTTTCTAGAACCTCAGTGTGATGCTCACTTGAACCAATTGTAGAAACAATACCTTCACCTACACGGGCAATAATTGTTTCCTCTCCAGCACCACCGACTAATCTTGCTATATTTGCGCGAACTGTAATACGAGCTTTTGCCTTAACTTCAATACCGTTCATCGCTACACCAGCAATAAATGGTGTTTCAATAACTTTAGGGTTAACTGACATTTGAACTGCTTCAAGTACATCACGACCTGCTAAATCAATTGCCGCTCCTCGTTCAAATGGTAAATCAATATCTGCACGTTGTGCTGCGATATTTGCATCAACAACTCTATCAACGTTACCACCAGCTAGGTAGTGTGACTCCAATTGATTTGTTGTTAATTTTAAACCTGCTTTATGTGCTTTAATTAAAGGTGCAATGACCTTTCTAGGTGAAACTCTTCTTAAACGCATACCTACAAGGGTACCAATACCTACGTGAACGCCTGCTGCTATAGCAGAAATCCATAATCCTATAGGTACAAAAGAAAATAGTATGAGTAAAGCTACTACAATAATTACAGCAATGATTATAAAACCAATACCAAACATTAAATCGCTCCTTAATTTTATTCTATTTCTCTCACAACTACACGCGTACCTTCAACCTCAAGAATTTTTACTTGTCTATTTCTTAAAATAAATGTGCCGTCTGAAACTGCATCTATTCTTTCATCGTCACAAGTAATAATCCCAGCAGGTCTAAGGTCAGTGATTGTTTGAGCAGTTTTACCTACAAGGTGAGAGCGGTCGTCATGTGAACGATAACCAGCCTCTGAATTTGTTGAATCTTTTAAGATCACTTTATCAAGAAATGGTATTTTCTTGTTGAAAATTTTCACTAATATCACCCATTCAATTATTGATAAAATTAACGCAACTATTACATTACCAAGCATGAGTATAATATTATTTCCTAGCATGATGATACTGAGAGTTATGAGTAGCATACCAATAATACCTATCACAGCACCAATGATAAACAGTTCTATAATAACTAGTATGACACCAATAGTAAACAATAATACTGATAAAACATTTACATCTCCATTGATAAGGAATCCTAAAAATAAAAGTAATAATGCTAGTGAAGCAATAATTCCAATCAAGTTAATGCGTTTTGAATATAATTGATACAAAAAGCCTAGGAAGATTATACACGTAAGAATTAGTGAAATAAAAGGTTGAGTAATAAAACTTGATAGATTATCAGCCCAACTATTTTCACTAGTGAATCTTGTAAAAAGCAACGTATGTATTAGATAGGAGTAATTCACTATTTCACCTCGCCCTCATATTAATTATACATGAAAACGCACCCATTATATAGTATTTCACTAATATATAAATTGGTAATTTGTATCTTAACAATTTAATTTTAATAATATTTGTTTATTTATCTGAAAAATGAAAAAGATTTAATTAATTGAGCAATACGTTTAAATAATTTTACGAGAATAATTAAAGTAGTTAGCATAGTATAAAAAAATACCCTAGTTCTAATAACTAGGGTATCTATTATATATAATTAACATTCGTGTTGAGGGAGTCAACAGAGCTATTAATTATTTGAATTTACGTTTACGTGCAGCTTCTGATTTCTTTTTACGTTTAACGCTTGGTTTTTCGTAAAATTCGCGTTTACGTACTTCTTGAATTGTTCCACTTTTTGATACTGAACGTTTAAATCTACGTAAAGCATCTTCTAGTGATTCGTTTTTACGTACTACTGTTTTAGACATCTGTATTTCCCTCCCTCCAAATATCAACGGAACTTTATAGTCATCACATAGTAAAAACTATGCAACTATTAGTATAATATAACTCAAATAGGTGGTCAATTAGTAAAATTTACATTTTTTAAATATTTAGACAAGTACTTCTTCTTCAGATTTATTCGTAGCATGCTCAACTACTCTAATGGCTTTACCATCATTTAGAGGATAGTCAGCTTTAAGAATTTTTACTTTAACAATTTGTCCAATTAGTGATTCATCACCTTCAAATTGAACTTTCATATAGTTATCTGCATAACCTACCAATGTATTCGGTTCTTCGCCTTTTTCTTCAGGTATTACTTCAAGCACTTCATTTTCAAATTTAGAGGCATACTCTTTAGCAAGTTGGTCACTTAAAGCAATCAATTTATGCACACGTTCATTCTTAACAGATTCATCGATTTGATCGTCCATTCGAGCTGCTGGTGTACCGATTCTTGGTGAATATGGGAACACATGTAATTCAGAGAATTGATGTTTAACAATAAAATCGTAGGTTTCTTGAAATTCTTCTTCAGTTTCTCCAGGGAATCCTACTATTACATCACTTGTTACAGCTAAGTCAGGCAATGCTTTGTGTAATTCTGTTAATCTCTCAGAGAAATGTTCCATAGTATATTTACGTCTCATACGTTTTAAAACTGAATCTGAACCAGATTGTAACGGAACATGTAAATGTCTTACTACTTTGTTTGAATTGCCAATAACCTCTATTACTTCATCGGTTAATTGGCTCGCTTCGATAGATGAGATTCGGATACGCTCTAAGCCTTCAATTTCATCTAAATCTCTTAACAATTGCGCTAGATTATAATTTTTTAAATCTTGACCATAACCACCAGTATGAATACCAGTTAAAACAATCTCTTTATAGCCAGAGTTTACTAATTGTGAAGCTTGTTCTACAACTTTCTCAGGATCACGTGATCTCATCAAGCCGCGTGCCCAAGGTATAATACAAAACGTACAAAAATTGTTGCATCCTTCTTGGATTTTTAAAGAGGCTCTAGTTCTATCGGTAAAGTAAGGAACTTCTAGCTCCTCATATGTACGATTCTTCATTATATTACCAACACCGTTAATTGGTTGTCTCTCTTCTTGGAATTGATCAATATAGTCTAATAATTTATGACGGTCTTGAGTACCGACAACTACATCCACGCCAGGAATTTCCATAATTTCAGCTGAAGATGTTTGTGCATAACAACCTGTAACGCATACAACTGCTTTAGGATTTTGTCTGATCGCACGTCTAATAATTTGTCTACTTTTTTTATCTCCAGTATTCGTAACAGTACAAGTATTAATAACAAATACATCTGCATTTGTTTCAAAATCTACTCTATCGTAATCTGCTTCTTTAAATAATTGCCATATTGCTTCAGTTTCATAGTGATTGACTTTACAACCTAATGTATGAAATGCAACTGTTGACATCGTCTTCACCCCAATAATTCTTTTTCAAAACTCACTGCACTCAAAGCATATAGAGGTGCAGTTTCTGCCCGTAAAATACGTGGACCTAAGCCTACTAAAGTACTATTTTCACTGAATAAAGACACTTCTTTATCAGATAAACCGCCTTCAGGTCCAAATATCATTAAAACACGATCTTGTGTTTTAAATTGCTTTATAATTTGTTTAAAATGACTTAAATCACCATGTTTAGCCTGTTCTTCATATGCTATAAGAACATAGTCATAATGACTTATAATATCATAAATTTCCTGTAAATTCGACTTAAAATAAATATTAGGAATTGTTAAACGATAACTTTGTTCTGCAGCTTCTTTAATAATTTTTTGCCATCTTTCTAACTTTTTAGCAACTTTAGATTCATTCAATTTAACTACTGAACGGTCCATACCAACTGCAATAAATTCATTAGCGCCCATTTCAGTTGCTTTTTGAATCATCCATTCATACTTATCAGCCTTAATCAATCCGCTACAAATAGTGATATGTTGAGGTAATTCTGTTTCAATGTTTTGTTTATCTTTTAACTCTAGTTCAACATAATTATCGTTTAAAGCTTTTATTTGACACTTGTACACTGTTTGATTTAGAAATGTAACGATAACTGAATCACCTTCACTATAACGCATGACATTTTTTATATGATGAATATCTTCTTTATTTTCAATAAAAAAGCGCTGAAGTTTATCAGCGCTTTGATTAATAAAATATCTTTGCAAATTAATCACTCACTTTCTGACCAACGATGCAGACCCAACCGTTGTCATGTTCTACAGAAATGATATTAAAACCAACACGCTTCATATGAGATTCTATCTCTTCATATTTTTCTTCTATAATACCTGAAGTAATAAAATATCCTTCTTCAAATAATGTATTATAAGCATCTTCTATCATTTCTTCAATAATGTGAGCAAGAATATTTGCAATAACGATATTATATTTCTCTTTTTCTTCTTTTAATAAATTACCGGGAACAGCTTCAATTGCGTCTTCACAACGATTCTTTTTGAAGTTCTCCTTAGCAACATTTACTGCCATTTCATCAATGTCTAATGCTTTAATTCTTTTAACACCAACGAGATGACTGGCAATACTTAATATACCTGAACCTGTTCCAACATCAATAATAGAATCAGTTGTTTGAACATATTCTTCAATAGCTTTTAAACACATACTAGTAGTTGGGTGGTCACCTGTACCGAAAGCCATACCAGGATCGAGTTCAATACATAACTCATCACTGTTTTCTTTTGTGTAAGTTTCCCAACTTGGAACTATGGTAAATCGATTAGAAGCTTTAAAGGGACGGAAATAATTTTTCCATTCATTCGCCCAATCCTTCTCCGCAATTCCCTTTTCTGAAAATGTAAGTACTCCTTTATCTAAATTTGATACATTTAAAATATTATTCTTAATACTCTTTCTGAGTTCATCATTGAATGTAAGTTCATTAAAATAAGCTTTTAAACGAACACCACTACTAGGATAATCTTCAGGGTTTAATTCATAAATCTCACCAAATTTATCTGATGGTGGTGTTTCTAAGTCTCTTGAATCTTCAATGACTACACCATTAGAACCATGATCTTCAAGTATCTCAGTTACTTCAAATTCAACATCGTGATTAACTACAATTGAGAGTTCCGTCCAATTCATTCTCTATTCTCCTTTGAAGAATCTTTTTGCTCTATCTTTAAAATTAGAAGGTTGTTCACTCACGTCTTCGCCATTAATTTCAGCAAATTCTTTCATAATTTCTTTTTGTCTATCGTTCATTTTAGTTGGAGTAACTACTTTAATATTAACGAATAAATCTCCATAACCATAACCGTGAACGTTCTTAATACCTTTATTTTTAAGACGGAATTGCTTTCCTGTTTGTGTACCTGCAGGTATTGTTAGCACTACATTACTATTTAAAGTTGGTATTTTGATTTCATCGCCTAAGGCAGCTTGAGGGAAGCTCACATTTAAATTGTAGTAAATGTCATCTCCATCACGTTCAAATGTATCGGAAGGTTGAACTCTAAACACTACATATAAATCACCGTGAGGACCACCGTTTACACCTGGTGAACCTTCACCAGCTAAACGAATTTGTTGTTCAGTATCTACACCTTCTGGAACTGTAACTTCTAATTTAACAGTTTTATTTTCAGTTCCTTTACCGTGACAAGTAGGACATGGCTCTTCAAATTCTTGACCACTACCTTCACATTTAGGACAAACTTGCTCAGTTCTGACTCTACCTAAAATTGTATTTTGTTCGACGGAAACATGACCAGCTCCATTACAATAGCTACAAGTTTTTTTACTTGTTCCAGGTTTCGCGCCTTCACCATCGCACGTATGACATGTTACATCTTTTCTAATAGAAATTTCTTTTTTAGTACCAAAAACAGCTTCTTCAAAGGTAACAGTCATAGTATATTGTAAATCATCACCTTTACGTGGCGCATTAGGATCACGTTGTCTTGAACCACCACCGAAGAATGAACTGAAAATGTCTTCAAATCCACCTCCGCTAAACCCGCCAAAGTCTCCGCTACCGAAACCTTGACTACCGAATCCTCCTTGTGGGCCTTCATGTCCAAACTGGTCATAATTTGCACGTTTATTATCATCACTTAAAACTTCATAAGCTTCGGAGATTTCTTTGAATTTTTCGTCTGCGCCTTCTTCTTTATTAATGTCTGGATGATATTTTTTTGATAATTTACGATAAGCTTTTTTAATTTCGTCCTTAGAAGCGCTTTTACTTACGCCTAAGACTTCATAATAGTCTCTTTTGGCCACAACTATCTCTCCTTTTATACGTTTAACAAGATTAGTTTATCTGATTAATTCTTACTATCCAAATAAAAAGCCAAAGCCAATGTTCAATTGACTTTGACTTTTTTGGCTTAGTCATAAATTAAACTTATATACTAACTCAACCTAGAATTATTTTTTATCTTCGTCATCTTTTACTTCTTTAAAGTCCGCATCTTCTACAGTGCTGTCTTGAGAACCTTGTTCTCCTTGAGCTTGTTGCTGTGCTTGTTGAGCTTGTTCGTATACTTTAGCTGATAAATCTTGAACAACTTTTTCAAGTTCTTCTTTTTTAGATTTGATGTCTTCCATATCTTCACCTTCAAGTGCAGATTTAAGCGCATCTTTTTTCTCTTCAGCATTTTTCTTATCATCTTCACTAATATTGTCGCCTAAATCAGTGATAGTTTTTTCAACTTGGAATACTAAGCTATCAGCTTCGTTACGTAAGTCCACTTCTTCGCGACGTTTTTTATCTGCTTCAGCGTTTTCTTCAGCATCTTTAACCATGCGATCAATTTCTTCATCAGATAATGCTGAGCTTGATTGAATAGTGATATTTTGTTCTTTGTTAGTTCCTAAATCTTTAGCAGTTACATTAACGATACCATTTTTATCAATATCAAATGTTACTTCGATTTGAGGTACACCACGTGGAGCAGGTGGAATATCAGTTAATTGGAAACGACCAAGAGTTTTGTTATCTGAAGCCATTGGACGTTCACCTTGTAAAACGTGAATATCAACTGCTGGTTGGTTATCAGCTGCTGTTGAATAAACTTGTGATTTAGATGTTGGAATAGTAGTGTTACGTTCAATTAATGTGTTCATGCGTCCGCCCATGATTTCAATACCTAGTGATAATGGTGTTACGTCTAGTAATACCACGTCTTTAACATCACCAGTGATGACACCACCTTGGATCGCAGCACCCATAGCTACTACTTCATCAGGGTTTACACCTTTATGAGGGTCTTTACCTACTTCTTTTTTAACAGCTTCTTGTACTGCTGGAATACGAGTAGAACCACCAACAAGGATAACTTCATCAATATCAGAAGTTGATAAGCCAGCATCTTTTAGTGCTTGACGAGTTGGTTCCATTGTTTTTCTAATTAATGAATCTGCTAATTCTTCAAATTTAGAACGAGTTAAGCTAATTTCTAAATGTAATGGACCACTTTCTCCAGCTGAAATAAATGGAAGTGAAATTTGAGTTTGAGATACACCTGATAAGTCTTTTTTAGCTTTTTCAGCAGCGTCTTTTAATCTTTGTAGTGCCATTTTATCTTGAGATAAATCTACGCCATTTTCTTTTTTAAATTCTGAAACTAAGTAATCAATAATTACTTGGTCGAAATCGTCACCGCCAAGTTTATTGTCACCTGCAGTAGATAATACTTCAAATACTCCGTCACCTAATTCAAGGATTGACACGTCGAAAGTACCGCCACCTAAGTCAAATACAAGAACTTTTTGATCTTGTTCAGTTTTGTCTAAACCGTAAGCTAAAGCAGCTGCAGTAGGTTCGTTGATAATACGTTCAACTTCTAGTCCAGCGATTTTACCAGCATCTTTAGTAGCTTGACGTTCAGCATCATTGAAGTAAGCTGGAACAGTGATAACTGCTTTATCAACTGTATCTCCTAAATAACTTTCAGCAGTACTTTTTAAGTTTTGTAAAATCATAGCTGAAATCTCTTGTGGAGTGTATGATTTATCTTCGATATCTACTTTGTAGTCTGTACCCATATGACGTTTAATTGATTGAACTGTATTAGGGTTAGTGATTGCTTGACGTTTAGCAACTTCACCTACTTGAGTTTCACCATTTTTAAAAGCAACTACTGAAGGAGTAGTGCGTGCGCCTTCTGGATTTTGAATTACTTTTGGTTCGTCACCTTCTAATACGGCAACGCAAGAGTTTGTTGTACCTAAGTCGATTCCGATTACTTTACTCATAATAAAATTCCTCCAATATCATTTTGTAATTTTATACAATGTTTTTTCAATCAGTTTATTGATTTACTTTTACCATTGATGGTCTCAAGACGCGATCTTTAAGTTTGTAACCTTTTTGAAGTTCTTGAGTGATTTCCCCCGATTTAAAATCAGGATTATCATCTTGAACCACCGCTTGATGAAGATTAGGGTCAAATTCTTGACCTTCAGCTTCAATTTCTTCAAGACCATTATCTTTTAAAGCTCTAAGTAAACTTTCATGAACCATTTGGACACCTTTTTGTAGTGATTTAAATGATTCATCATCACCTTCAATTTGTAATGCACGTTCAATATTATCTATTGACGGAAGGATGTCAGTTAAAACACCTTGAGCTTGATAAGTTTTGTTAATTTGATTTTCATTTTGAATTCGACGCTTATAATTTTCAAATTCAGCGTACAATCTTAAATATTTCTCTTCATTATCATTTGCTAGCTTTTCTAATTCTTGAATTTTCTCATCTTTAGGATCTACATCCTCAGTTTGAACTTCTTCCTGAGAATCTTCTTGCAAATGATCTTCATTTACTTCACTATTGTCAGTATTTTCAACTGAGTCTTGAGAATTATCAACATTTTGAGTTTCTACATTCTCTTCTGAATTAACTTCTTCCTCAGTATTATTCACTGATTGATCTTTTTCTGTCATTTTCTGACCTCCAATACAATTCTAATTACTACCATATTTGGTTAAGTAATTGAATTACATTTTGATAATGCATCGCAGTTGGTCCTATGACCGCAATTTGTCCTTTAAGTGATTCATCAACATGATACTGACTAGTAACTATGGAGATATCACTTAAGCTCTCATCAATTTCCTTTCCTATTCGAACATTGATTTGAGAAGTAGAAATATCATCTAAAAGTTCAGTTATTCTATTTGATTCAATGTACTGCAATATAGGTTGAATCGATGATACGTTAGTTTCGTTTAACGCATCAATAAGTTTAACCTTTCCACCCATGTAAATGCTATTACTTTGATTATTAATATGAATATTAATTAATTCAATCATCTCATTTACTAACTCTTGTTCATCACTAGAATTAACAAAACTTTTAATCTCGTGTTGCATATCTTGGTTATGTTTATTGAAATGGACAGTTAAAAAGTTAGCTATTCTGTTTAGATTGAGATGATTAAGTTGTATTTGAGTTACAACATGAATATTTTCGACATGTCCGGATGAAAAGACCATAACTAATATAACCAAATGACTATTGGCTTGAATCAAATGAATATTATTAATAATATCTTGATTGTGATTTGGACGTACAACCAACGTTGCATATTGAGATTTCATAGATAGTTCATTAGCAAAGTATGTCAATGCTGTAGAAATATCATAGTGATTCTCAATCAATAATTGATTTAAACGTTGAATTTTGTTTTGATTTTGATGAGATGTTTGTTCTAATAAACGATTGACATAGTATCTAAAACCTAATTCTGAGGGAGTCCTGCCAGATGAAGTATGCGTCTTCTCAATGAAGTTCATATCTTCAAGCTGTTTCATTTCATTTCTAATAGTTGCTGGGCTTACCTCTAAATTATGTCGGTGAATTAATGTTTTAGAACCAATCGGTTGTCCAAAATCAACATAATCTTCAACAATTGCATTAAGAATGCTTAATTGTCTTTCTGTAATCATGTTTTCACCTCATTAGCACTCTTTTCTCTCAAGTGCTAATTATAATTTATCAAAAAGGTCAAAGTAAGTCAATGTTAAAGCATTAAAATATCAAATTTTTTATACGTTGAGTAAAAAAGCCTCAAAAACCTCATTCCCAATGACTTTACCACGTTCAGTTAATGATATATAACCACATTTATTTTCTAATAAATTTCTATTTATTAAATCCGTAATTGTTTGACCAAATACTTCTTCAATATTTATACCAAATTTTCTCTTAAATCTTGATATGCTAACACCTTGGTTCATTCTTAAGCCAAGAAACATCTCCTCTTCCATTCTCTCTTCAAAAGTTGGGGTGTTCTTTGTAAGTATAGGTTCCTCATTGTTATAAATAGCTTTAATATAATGATTAACTGGATTGAGATTGGTATATCTTACACCATCCACATAACCACTTGCTCCTGCACCAAAACCATAATATTCTTCATTAAGCCAATAGACTTTGTTATGAGTTGATTCGTGACCTTTTTTCCCGAAATTAGAAATCTCATACTGATTTAAATTAGAATCCTCTAATCGTTTCATCAAATATTGGTACATATCTGCCCCTAAATCCTCATTAGGAAGCTTTAAATGTCCTTTTCTATACATGTTGTAAAATTGAGTTTTTGGTTCAAGAATAAGACCATAGCTCGAAATATGATCAATATCCATTTCTAAAGCTAATTCTAAACTTTGTTTAAAATCTTCTAATGATTGCTGTGGTAAATGATACATTAAATCAAGGCTAATTGAATTAATACCTGCCTTGCGAGCGTTGTTTACAGCGCTATAGATATCATTAGTTTTATGAGTTCGTCCAAGAATTTCTAACAACTCTGGCTTAAACGTTTGTACTCCCATCGAAATTCTATTAACACCATATTTTTTTAAAAGTGCTACTTTCTCATAAGTTAATTCATCGGGATTAGCTTCAAATGAATATTCTCCATGAATAGTAAACGTGTTATTAATAGCTTTTAGTAGTTTTTCAAGTTGTACAATATTCAATGCAGTGGGTGTCCCTCCGCCAACATACATTGTCTCAAGCTTTCTATTATTTTCAACTTGCATTTCTTTAATGAGCGCATCTAAATATTCATCTACTGGCTGCTTATCTATAAAATACTTATTAAAATCACAATAAGTACAGATTCTTACACAAAATGGTATATGTATATAAGCACTTTTAACTGTCAAAAAACCCCCCCATTCACTAACGTAAAAAGAGCGGAAGTGAAATCAATTTCTTTATACAACGATTTCAACATCCCGCTTCAATGTTATTTAAATTATTATAAACTATTCATCTTCCATTTTAAGCACAGCTAGGAAAGCATCTTGAGGAATTTCAACATTTCCTACAGCTTTCATTTTTGCTTTACCTGCTTTTTGTTTTTCTAAAAGCTTACGTTTACGACTAATATCGCCACCATAACATTTAGATAAAACATTTTTACCCATAGATTTAATATTTGTACGGGCTATAATTTTTTGACCTATAGCTGCTTGAACAGGTACTTCGAACTGTTGTCTAGGTATAAGTGTTTTTAATTTTTCAACAAGTGCTTTACCTCTTTCATATGCAAAGTCTCTATGGACGATGAAACTTAAGGCATCCACTTTATCTCCATTAAGTAAGATATCCATTTTAACTAGATTACTTTCTTTATTTTCAATGAATTCATAATCAAATGAAGCATAACCTTTAGTATTAGACTTAAGTTGGTCAAAGAAGTCAAACACAACTTCAGATAATGGAATTTCATAAACAATGTTTACTCTTATATCATCTAAATAATCCATATTTACAAATTGACCTCGCTTACGTTGGCATAGTTCCATCACTGCACCAACATAATCATTAGGTACCATCATTGTAGCTCTTACAAATGGTTCATAAATATGTTCTATTTTGTCTCTTTCTGGCATCTGAGCTGGATTGTCAACAGTAACTTCAGTTCCATCCTTTAAAATACATTCGTATATAACTGAAGGAGCCGTTGCAATTAATTCAATACCGAACTCTCTCTCAATTCTTTCTTGAATAATTTCCATATGCAACATGCCTAAGAAACCAGTTCTATATCCGAACCCTAATGCTTGTGAAGACTCAGGCTCAAAATCGAGTGAAGCATCATTGAGTTGTAATTTTTCTAACGCTTCACGTAAATCATTGTAATCTTTATTGTCTATTGGGAATAGACCACAATAAACCATTGGATTCATTTTTTTATAACCTTTGAGTGGCTTATCTGCAGGACGATTAGCTAATGTGATAGTATCACCTACACGTGAATCATCAACATTTTTAATACTTGCAATGATATATCCTACGTCTCCCACTGTTAATTCTTCAACAGGAAGTTGTTTAGGTGTATTAATGCCTACTTCTGTCACTTCAAATTCTTTACCTGTAGCCATCATTTTAATCTTATCCCCGGCTTTAACTACACCATCAATGATTCTAATAGATGAGATAACGCCTCTATAAGGATCATACTCTGAATCAAATATTAGAGCTTTTAAAGGTGCATCAGGATCTCCATCAGGAGCTGGTACAACTTCTACTATTTTTTCTAAAATTTCTTCTATACCGATATTTGATTTGGCACTAGCAAGTACTACATCATCTTGGTCTAAACCAATAACATCCTCTAATTCTTGTTTAACTCTTTCAGGTTCAGCTGCAGGTAAATCAATTTTGTTAACAACTGGTAATAACTCTAAGTCATTATCAAGAGCTAAATATACATTTGCTAAAGTTTGAGCTTCAATACCTTGAGCGGCATCTACAACTAAAATTGCGCCTTCACATGCAGCTAATGAACGCGACACTTCATATGTAAAGTCGACATGTCCTGGTGTATCTATAAGATGGAAAGTATATGTTTGACCATCTTTAGCATCATATTTCAAACGAACAGCATTTAACTTTATAGTAATACCGCGTTCTCTTTCAAGGTCCATGGAATCAAGTAGTTGATCTTGCATTTCACGTGTTTCAACTGATTTTGTATTTTCAAGGATTCTATCCGCTAACGTTGATTTCCCATGATCTATGTGTGCAATGATAGAGAAATTTCTGATATTTTCTCTTCTATTATAGCGTTCTTGCTTATCCATTTTATCCTTCTCACTTTCATAATATTAACCCGATATATGTATACATCTTTGATATGATAACGTTTTTAGAGGGTAATTGCAAACACTCTATCTAAGAGCTGAAGTTTTCATTTTCTATTAATATTTATTTACCCTAACAATTTTAATTATATAGAGTTAAAACACACTTTCCAATAGTTAAAGTTACTAAACATGATTAATATTACGCATAAATAAATGATTGCACAAAGGTAAGACATTTGATAAAATATTTCTTGTTGTAATCAAATAAATTTTGATAAGTTAAGCTCACTTTTAGGAGGTGACAGAAATGCCAAACATTAAATCTGCAGTTAAACGTGTTAGAACAACTGAAACAGCTGAAGCACGTAATATCTCTAAAAAGAATGCAATGCGTACAGCAGTTAAACGCGCTAAAACAGCTATCTCTACTGATGCTGAAAACAAAAATGAATTATTAAGTTTTGCAATTAAACAAGTTGATAAAGCTGCTCAAAGCAACTTAATTCACTCAAACAAAGCTGATCGTATTAAATCTCAACTTATGACAGCTAACAAATAATTCAGTTTATTAAAAAAGATCAAGCACTATGCTTGATCTTTTTTGTTTAATCATTAATCTATAAAGATAAAATTAATAATTCTAAAATTAACTGTTTGTCCATATAAGAAGATTTTAATTTATAATCGGTTTCTGCACATGAATCAATAATGTTTAATAAATCATTTAATTGATAGTATCGTGCTTGGTTTAGAGCAAGTTTCACTCTATACGGATGCGCACTAACTGTCTTCGCAATCTGCTGGCCACTGTACCCTTTTTGTTCTAAAATCTTAGATTGATAATATAATCTATAATTACTAGTTATTAAAGCTAAAAGTTTTATAGGTTCCTCTTTCATAGTAATTAAGTCATTCAATAATTGTATAGCCTTATCTTTTTTTCCTTTTTGAATATATTCAGTTAAAAGAAAAACGTTTTGCTCTAAGCTTCTATTTATAATTTGATTAACATCATCTTTATTAACTGTAGGTCTATCTCTTATATACAGCATAAGTTTCGAAAGCTCCTGTGAAACAATGTTGAAATTAATACCTGTTAGTTCAATAAATAGATTTAAAGCATCTTGTTTAATATCTTTATAATTTTCGTGTAATTTATTTTGAATCCATTTTTTTATTTCTTCTTCAGACATTTGTTCAACTTTTTTGAGTTGCGCATTTTTTTTAAGTGATTTTGTTAATTTTTTACGTTCATCTAACTTATTTTGATAAACCTCAAAAAGAATTAGATTATCCCCATCATATTTTTCTATAAATTCCATTAACTGCTCTGGATTATGATTGAGTTCCTTTGCACCTTTTTCACCTGTAAATATGTATGCATTTTTTACTACAATTGCTTTTTTATCAGAAAAAAAAGGCATAGTTAATGTTTCTTCAATGATGGGCGTTAGATCATTTTCATACATATTAAATTTAACGTAGTTAAAATCATCTTTTTCTTGTCCGAGATAATTATTTACTATTTCTGAACTTTTCTTCTCAACAAGTTCAGGTACTTCGCCATAGATAGTTATGATATTGTCGCTCATAAGTGCATCCTTCCTCTATATCTCATACTTTTAAATTATATCATTTTATTGACTGACTTCTCTAGCGATAGTTTTTAGATGATTTTTAACATTCATCACATTTAAATGGTGTTTATCTAAATTAATCGTCATTTCACCGTTTTGTTGCGTGTCATACACTAAGCTTCCATATCTCTTTAAACGTTCAATTACTTCATCATTAGGTAATTTATATTTATTATGTTTTCCACTTGAAATCAAACTTAACCTTGGTTGAATTTTCTTAATAAATTCTTCAGAGCTACTTGCTCGACTACCATGATGTCCTACTTTTAAAATATCTATTGTAGGCAAATGATATTTCTTCAATAAAATATCCTCATTGTTTTTAGTGGCATCACCCATAAGTAAAATATTTCTATTGTTATATTTTATTAATGTAATGATTGAATACTCATTTTTATCGGAACTTGAGGATATAAATGTATCGTAAATTTCTAATTCAGTATCATCAATCTTTATTTGAGGTATATTTTTAGCTTCAATTATATTTATCCTTTTTTTCTTGCATTCGTTGTGAACTTGATTTAATAAATGCTTAGGAAAACCATCACTGTTTAATATTAAATTTTTAATTTTAACATGGTCTATGATATAAGGAAGCTCCCCCATATGATCCGCATGTGGATGAGTAATAATTAAATAATCAATCGTAGTAATACCTCTTCGCTTCAAACTTGGGAGTATTTTGTATTTAGCAATATTATGATGTTTAAATTCAAAGTTTTCTTCTCCTTTCCCTCCAGTATCTATTAATACAGTTTTATTTGTATTACTTTTGAAAAGTATGCTATCCCCCTGGCCTACATCAAAAATTGTTAACTCTGCGTTTGAAGGTTTACTCAATGTAGATATTATTACTAAGGTAATTAAAAAGTATATTAGGGATTTAAAAATCTTTTTGTACACTAATAAATAATAAGCAATCAATATATTTATTAACAATATTAGTAGATAAATTTCGCTTAAAGAAGGTATAAACCACTTATAATTATTAAATTTTAAAAAGAAGTGGAGTAATAAATCATGTATTTCATAAATTTTATTCATGTAAACATTTAGAATTTCAAAATTTGATACAATGTGAGTCATAATAAAAAAAAAATTATTGAAGGAAAAAGTATGAAACTGTAGAAAGGCACAAAAACTAAATTCGAGAGGAAACCAATCCATTGAAATTGATTAAAATGATATGTACTTATAATAATAGAACTATATTGAGCTATACATGTAATGGCTAATATGCTTTGAAATGAAGTTAACTTTTTTAAATAAGGTTGTGATAGTAAAATAAAAAAGCAAATTAAGAAAGAAAATTGAAAACCTATCTCATAAACATAACCTGGATTGCTTATAAACATCATAATAAATATGATAGAAAGCAAATCAATAGAAGATTTTCTGAATCTTTTAGGGAAGGATTAAAACTAATATTGCGATTGAAATTGCTCTTACTGCGCTAGGAACAAAGTCAGTATAAACAGCGTATAGTACTAAAACATTAATAATCATTGTTTTAATAATGACAAGCGGCGTGTTAAATCTCACTAAAAGTTGATGAATGAGAAGTATAATTGCTGCTACATGAGTCCCACTCACTGCTAGTAAATGATATATACCTATATCCTTCACTTTATCTCTAAAATCAGCATTGAATAATAATGGATTACCTGTAATCAGTGCTAAAATTCGATTGGGATAATTTACACCTGAATGTTGAATCTTATCGATTATATAGTCTTGATGGAGATAAATGAATTTAAACCTATCATTAAAAGTACATGAATTTGTGTGAATTTCATTCAATGTAATTGATGGAGGAACTTTATCAAACTTGAATTCCCCATTTATACTACAAGTGTGATGTTTGAGGGAGGTAATGCTTGTCTTATTATTGTTATTATAAAAGAAATTATAATTTTTACCTTTATAAACTAATATTCCAGTAATAAAATTATTTTGAACTTTAAGTGTTTTAAATTTTACGTAATCATTAACTTTTGGATTATACATTAGTATGAGTTGTTCATGGTCAACACGTTGGTTATATGTTTGAGTAATATAATTTGAAAAGAAAGGACACACAACAATAAGTAAGATTATTGGAAGTTTAAGTTTTTTGATGAAGATTAATAAGATTAAAAGGAAAAATAAAGAGATAGAGATAACTTTGAAATTCATCCAAAGTATCCCTACTAAAAATGATAGTGCTATGTATATCATTGATTACCCCTGTGTTAGATATTGAGCTACATATTCCGGTGTAAATGGAATTTTTTTATATTCAATACCAGATTGATTTAGTAACTTAATCGCATAATTATGATTGTGGTAATCTTCAGCATAATAAATTGTTTTAATCCCTGATTGAATAATAGATTTAGTACAATTTAAACAAGGGAAATGTGTAACATATATTGTCGCTCCCTCTGTTGAAACGCCTTGTTTAGCACACTGAAGTAATGCATTCATTTCTGCATGAATTGTTCTGATACAATGTCCATCTTCTATTAGGCAACCTTCATCTATGCAGTGCACTTCACCGGCAACTGAACCATTGTAGCCTCCTGCTATAATTCGATTATCTTTAACAATAGTAGCTCCTACAGATAGTCTCTGACATGTTGATCTCAAAGCAAGTAAATGACTTTGAGCCATAAAATATTCTTCCCATTTAATTCGTTCCATGTAAAGGTGCCTCCTTATCTTGAATAACAATCAACATTTATAGCTTAATCATTTATAATTATAAATGCAATCATTGACCAGTTAAACAACAAGATGTTCTTTAATTTTCTCAAATGTTTTTTCGCCAAATCCTTTAATTTTTCTCAAATCTTCTATATTCTTGAACCCTCCATTTTGTTCTCTATAATTAATTATTTCTCTTGCTTTAGAAGGACCGACGCCTGGAATGCTTTTTAAATCCGTTTCAGTGGCATTATTCAAATTAATTTGTTTATTTCCCTCATTTTGATTGATATTATTATTTGAAATATTATTTACCGTATTATATTGACTGTGTTCTCCCTTTTTAGGAACATAAATTAGCTTTTAATCTATTAACCTTTCAGATAAGTTTATTTGTGATAAGTCTGCATCCTTATGAGGTTTAGCTTTATTAATTGCATCTATGACTCTTTCAGTGTTTGTCATCTGATAAACATTTGGATGTTCTACTGCACCTTTAATATCTATAAAAATTTTTTCATTGTTGTTTGCTCTTTGAGGTTGTCTTTCTTTTTCATTATTATCATTGTTAGTTGAACTATATCTCTTAGAATTAACCTGCTTGCTATTAATCTCTTTGTTAAATTCGTCCTCTTTGCTATTGTCTTCATAATGATTAAATAGACTTAAAACTACCATTGCTAAAACTACTAGACCTATAATTAAATAAATTTTCCATTTAATAATAAATTCAATATACTTATTACCTTTGTTAAACAAAAAATCACCCCTTCACACTTAATAACGTATGAACGAGTGATTTTACTTCTATTTATTTCATAATCTATTTTTTTACAACGAAAAATAATCGATCAGCATCTTCTTCTTTTTGATTAAAATCAAAATCGGTGAAAGTTTTAATTTCTTTAAAACCAGCCTCATTGAGTAACCTTTTATAAACATCTTCTTCATATGTGCGTTGATAATGGGATTCATCAAAGCGTCGATAACTTCCATTATTATTATGAATGAAAAAAGTCATTTCATGATAAACACTTAATGGTTCATTACCTTGAATTGCTTCCCAAGCTAAGAAGACATTTTCGGTTTCATCAATATAACTTTGATTATTAAATAAAGTATTCATCTTATGTACAGTATGCACATCAAATAGAAATACTCCATCATCGGTTAAATGCTGGTAAACTTTATTAAAGGTTTCTTTAACTTCTTTACTTGAAGATAAATAATTCAGTGAATCACAAAATATTGTAATGATATTGAATTTTTGGTTCAACTTAAAACTTGTCATATCTCCTTCTAACCATCTAACCTCATTAGATTTTTGATTAGCGATAGTTAACATATCAACACTTAAATCCATTCCGATAACATTGCCTAATGGAACCAACATATGTGTTAAATTTCCTGTACCGCAACCTAAATCTAGAATGTCATTAGATTCTCTCTTTGAAAAGGTTTGAACTATATTGAACCAAGCATCATATGGTTGATCTTGAGTAAGCTGGTCATAGACCAAACTCATATCTTCGTATTGACTCATATTTTAATAAGCAACCTGACCATATGACTCATACGGAGCATCTTGATATAATTTCTCGATATTATAATAATTTCGCTCATCTTTATGGAAAATATGAACCACAACATTAGCTAAATCAATTAATACCCATCTTGCGTCGTTATAACCTTCCATACGTTTAACATCAATACCTTGCTCATGAACAGCTTCTTTAACAGCTCTTGCAATGGATTGTACTTGTCGCTCATTGTTACCATGACACACAACAAAGTAATCAGTCATATCGCTGATACCTTGCATATTAAGAGAAATTACATCTTCTGCTTTTTTGTTTTCTGTCGCTTCGACAGCAATATTTAATAATTCTTCTGAACTCATTTAATCATCCTTTATTCTTTCGTCACTATAATTATAATAATTCAAGCATGCAATCGTAGCGCCATATACCGTAATGTCTTTACCAATTAAAAATAAAACTGTTCGCTTAGAAATTTCATAAATTGTTTTATCTAAGCTACCTTGATTGTATGCCATATCTCTAATTTCTTCAACTCCTGGGGTTTTTCTACCAGGTTCAATATAATCAGCAATAAAAATAAGCTTTTCTGTTTTAGTCATTTGCTGACGCCCAGTTGTATGATATTTTATTGCTAGTAAAACCTCTTCATCTTCAATGTGATAATCATGTTCCATGATTGCAGCGCAAACAGGTCCGTGTAAGATTTCACTTCCATAACTAAGTAAGTCACTCTCTAATTCACATTGTCTAACAATCTGGTACATTGAACTTAAATCATCATATTTACAATAGTCATGTAAAACACCAGCTAATTCTGCTTTATCTTTATCTCCATCATATATTTCTGCTAATTTTACAGCTGTCTCAGCAACTCTAAGCGAGTGATTATAACGCTTCTCGGGCAATTTTTCTTTCACTAGCTTTTTAGCTTCACTAATTTCCATAAAGTCCTTCCTCCTCAATATAGTCCTCCACTTTATTAGGGACGAGTGCTTGTATAGATTTATGATTTTTAACACGGTCTCGAATCATTGTTGAACTAATATCAATACGAGGTATTTTAACCGATATCATACCAGTTTCGACACTTTGATAATCTGACTCACGATTAACTATAACGAAGGTGATCAACTTTTTTAATTCGTCAATTTTAAACCACTTATCAAGTTGCTCATATTGATCAGTTCCTATTACAAAATAAAATTCATCTTTAGGATTGTTACGCTTTATTTCAGACAACGTGTCATAAGTATAGCTTTGTCCTTTTCTATCTAATTCACTAGTACAAATTTTTCCAAAACCTAATTCCTCTATGACAAATTCAATCATCTTCATACGATAAGAAGCATCTAGGAAATCTTGATGTTCTTTCAACGGAGCCATGTAACTAGGTAAGAAATAAAATTCATCAGGTTGTAATTCATGGAACACCTCGCTAGCTACCACCATATGAGCGGTATGAATCGGGTTAAATTGACCGCCGTATAATACAATCTTTTTAGACATTAGGGTAAAAAGATGTCTTTATTTTCTTGAGATTCTTTATAAAGTACAATCATTGACCCGATTACTTGTACTAATTCACTTTTAGTTGCTTGACTAAGTTCATTAGCTAATTCATTTTTATCATCAAAATTATTTTGTAAAACATGTATTTTAATGAGTTCTCTTTTCTCTAAGGTTTCATCAATTTGAGAAATCATATTTTCGTTAATTCCACCTTTACCTATTTGGAAAGTTGGATCAGTATTATGAGCTAAACTACGTAAGTATCTCTTTTGTTTTCCAGTTAACATTATAAATCTCCTTTTAATTTATCTAATACAGTATTTTTCATGATTTGAATATTAGGTTGTTCTCCTGTCCAAATTTTAAAGCTTTCAGCACCTTGATACACAAACATATCTAAACCATTATAAATGGGGTTACCTTTACTTTCAGCTTCTAATAAGATTGGAGTCTTATAAGGAATGTACACTATATCACTTACTAACGTATGAGGAGATAAATTTCTTAGATTTATCACACTATCATTGTTTTTATACATCCCAGCAGGTGTTGTATTAATAACAATATCAAATTCATCCAAATACTTCTCAGCGTCATTTAGAGAAATAGCATTAATATCTAAATTCCAATCTTCAAATCTTGACATTGTACGATTAGCAATCGTTAATTTAGGTTCAACAAATTTAGTTAATTCGTTAGCAATTCCTTTACTTGCACCACCAGCACCTAATATGAGTATATAAGCATTCTTTAAATCATCATAAATTTGCTTTAAGCCAGTTACATAACCTATTCCATCTGTATTATAGCCTATCCACTTACCATCTCTAATTAAAACAGTATTTACCGCACCAACTGTTTTAGATTGCTCATCTACCTCGTCTAGGTAAGGAATTATCCGCTCTTTATGAGGGATAGTGACATTAAATCCACTAAGTTTCTTTTCAGTAATGATGTCTCTAAGTAAGAGGAATTCGTCAATAGGAATGTCTAGTGGTTCATAGGTGTAATTTAAACTTAAATTTGAAAAGTTAGCACTATGCATTATAGGTGATAAAGAATGAGAAATCGGATGGCCAATTACTGCAAATTTCATTCTCAACCACTCCCTTTTATAAAATAGAATTTCTTAAAATGACGTCTACATTTTTGGGTACACGCACGATCACTTTTGCACCTTCGTCAATTGTGATAAATCCTAAGCCTGATATCATTACATCACGTTTAGCTTTACCAGTTTCTAATCTAACAGCTTTTACGTCATTTAAATCAAATTGACTTGCGTCATGTGGTGGTGTTAAAAGTGAACCCAATTGATTTTTCCATAATTCATTAGCTTTTTCAGTTTTTGTTCTATGGATATTTAAATCATTGGAGAAGAAACATACTAATGATCTTTTACCTCCAGATACATAATCAATTCTAGCTAAACCACCAAAAAATAATGTTTGTTCTTCATTTAGTTGATATACGCGTTGTTTTATTTCCTTTTTAGGCATAATAGTTTTTAATTCTATATCAGAGACATAGTTTGTCATTTGATGCTCTTGTATAATACCAGGTGTATCATACATAAACGTAGTTTCATCAAGCGGAATATCAATCATGTCCAAAGTAGTACCTGGAAATCTTGAAGTAGTTACTACATCTTTTTCACCAACACTAATTTCAATTAATTTATTAATTAAAGTAGATTTCCCTACATTAGTCGTACCTACGACATAAACGTCCTCATTATTTCTTACTTGATTAATTGACTGCATCAACTCTTCAATGCCCCAACCTTTATCGGCTGAAATAAGTACAACATCATCGGCTTCTAAGCCGTATTTTCTAGCAGTTTTCTTTAACCACTCTTTTACACGACGCTGATTGATTTGTTTAGGTAGTAGATCAAGTTTGTTTGCAGCTAAAATGATTTTTTTATTACCTACAATACGCTTAATTGCATTAATAAATGAACCTTCAAAGTCAAAAACATCCACAACATTAACTACAATACCAGATTTATTAGAAAGACCAGTTAATAAATTTAAGAAATCCTCACTGTCCATCCCAACATCTTGAACTTCATTATAATTTTTTAATCTAAAACATCTTTGACATATAACATCTTCACGGAACATATTATGTTCAGGTACATAGCCTGGAGCATTTTTATCTTCTGATTGTAGTGGAGCGCCACAACCAATACATTTTAGTAATTCACTCAAACACTATTCCTCCCATTTGATATAACCTTTTTTTCTAAAATGATTTAATAAGCGTCTTTCAATTAGACGATTAAATTTAGTCACAAAGCCATCAGTTCTTTTAACTGGAACGACCATAATAGTATATAGTCCATTGCGATTACCACCGAAAACATCTGTAAGCATTTGATCTCCAATAACAACAGTTTCTTTAGCTTGTATATTCATTTGTTTAATAGCTTTTATAAAAGCTTTACCCATTGGTTTACGTGCTTTGAATATAAAATCTACTTCTAAATCTTTAGAAAAACTAGATACACGTTCTTCATTATTGTTCGACACAATTGTAATTGTAATACCAAGCTCACGTGCTTTAGAGAACCACTCTTTAATTCTCTCGGTAGGCTCTTTAACGTCCCAACCAACAAGGGTGTTATCCAGGTCTGTAATGATTCCTTTAACTCCCATACTCGCTAATTTTTCTATATCTATATCGAATACAGATTGTACGTATGCATTTGGCATAAATAAATTTTTAATAATACCCATTTTATAAATTCACCTTTACTTTTATAATGATTTAACTAACAATTCAACTGTCTCACTAGAAGAAATCGCAGCTTGACCTAAAAATTCTTCAAATGAAATATCTGCTTCTCCATTAGCTAAATCTGAAACTGCTCTCGTCACAATAAATGGAACGTTAAATTGGAAACATGTTTGTGCAATAGCTGTCGCTTCCATTTCTACTGCCATTGCATCTGGAAATTGTGATTTAATTTTATTTCGTTGTTGAGCACTACCAATAAAACTATCGCCACTAGTAATCATGCCCACTTTACCATTTAGCTGTTGCTGTTTTAATATATCAATTGTTTTTTCTAATAATTTTTCACTAGACTCATAACGCTCTGGCATTTGCGGGATTTGACCATAAGCATAACCAAATGCTGTTGCATCTACATCATGATAAATGACTTCATTACTAACTAATACGTCACCCACTTTTAAACTCTCATCAAGAGCGCCAGCAGAACCTGTATTAATTACTATATCAGGATTGAATTTTTCAATTAATAAAGTCGTAGATATAGTAGCATTCACTTTACCTATTCCACTTTGAGTTAAAACAATGTCTTTATTATTAAGTGTACCAGTATAGAATTTTACGTGTGCCACACTAATTTCACTTAAGTCGACAATTTTATCTTTGAGTATACCTACTTCTTCTTCCATAGCTCCAATTATGCCTATCATTTCTATTTACACCTCATTTAAAAAGTCCTAGCACTACGTATTTTATCACATTTTAAAATTCATCACGATAGGATAAGTTAATTATCAATAGGGAGTTAAATAATTAAATTTTTAAGACTTTTTAATAAAAAATACTTCACATCTTAACGACGTGAAGTAATAAAAAATAATTAACCTTTCCATAAGCTTGCTAAATCTTGTAGAGAGAAAATACCAGTGATAATCGTAACTATAACTGCTATGATTCCGAAAACAAGCATCCAAGTAGGATGTTTATAATCTCCAACAATAGATTTTTTACGACTAGCAATTAAGATAGCCCCTAGTGTGATTGGTAAAATCCAACCATTGATTGCTCCCGCAATTATAAGTAAACTTACAGGTTTACCAATGAATAAGAAAATTAATGTTGAGATAACTATAAACATAATGACTATTAAATTATTTTTATTAAATAAAGACTTATGTAATGTCTTCAAGAAGGTTGCACTTGTATATGCTGAACCGATAACAGATGACATCGCTGCTGCAAAAATAACTACACCAAATATATTTTTTCCTATTGGACCAATAGCGTGTTCAAACACTGAAGCAGGTGGATTTTCTGCACTTAACGTAACTACATTAACAACCACACCTAAAACTGCTAAGAAAAGTAAAGTTCTCATAACTCCTGTTGTTAAAATACCTGCAATCGCAGATCTGTTAACGAAAGGTAAAAACTCTTTACCTTTCATGCCAGAGTCTAATAATCGGTGTGCTCCAGCAAAAGTTATATAACCACCTACAGTGCCTCCAACTAAAGTAATTATAGGTAAAATAAGTTTAATTGGATGTTCAGGTGCAACCATGTGTACTAATGCATCACCGTATGGAGGATTAGAAACTACCATCACATATGCAACGACCAAAATCATTACTACCCCTAGAATCATAGATACTACATCCATTATTTTTTGGCCACTTTTACTTACAAAGATTAAGATAGAGAATATTGCAGTTATAGCTGCACCCCATTTAACATCTAAACCAAACATTGCATTGAGTCCAAGACCTGCACCTGCAATATTACCTATATTAAATGCAAGTCCCCCAAATGCTATTAATATTGATATCACTGTGCCTAATCCAGGTACAACTTTATTTGAAACTTCTTGACCACGTAATCCAGTAACTACTAAAACACGCCAAATATTAATTTGAGCACCAATATCAATTAATATTGATATTAAAATAGCGAATGCAAAACTAGCATAAAATTGTGCTGTGAAAACAGCCGTTTGAGTAAGAAATGCCGGACCAATGGCAGAAGTAGCCATCAAAAATACTGAACCATATAATAAACGTCTATGACCTTTTGTAAATTTAAATTCTTTCCCACTTTGTTTTGTTTCTTGATTGTTGCTTTGTTTAAAATTTTCTCCCATCTCTGGTACCCCCTATAAGGATTGAATATCAATGCCTTCTTTCGTTAATTTTTTTCTAATTTGAGTTACAAAATCAAGTGCATGAGCACCATCACCATGGACACATATTGTATCGGCTTGTAAATCAATTTCTTTACCATTTTTACTAACAACTTTATTCTCAGTAACCATTTTTAACACTTGCTGTAATGCTTCATCCGTATTTGTAATTGTCGCATCTGATTCTTGACGACTTACAAGCTGACCATCATCTTCATAACGACGATCTGCAAAAACTTCTGAAGCAGTACGTAAACCAAGCGCTTCAGCTTCTGAAATTAACAATGTATTAGATAGTCCAACTAGCACTAAGGACTTATCGAAATCATAAACCGCTTGTGCAATAGCTTGAGCAATTTCTTTATTTTTAGCGCCCATGTTATATAAAGCACCATGAGGTTTAACATGATTTATACGAGTTCCATGAATTTTACAAAAACCATTCAAAGCACCTAATTGGTAGACAACTAAATTGTAGATTTCTTTAGGTTTAATATCCATTTTGCGTCTGCCGAAACCTTGTAAATCAGGTAAACCTGGATGTGCTCCTATGCCTACATTATTTTCTTTAGCAAGTTGTATTGTCTCATTCATTACATTTTCATCACCGGCGTGAAAACCACAAGCAATGTTTGCCGAAGTAATTAATGGAATAATATCTTTGTCGCCACCAAATGAATAATTTCCAAATGCTTCACCTAAATCACAATTCAAATCGATTTGCATTATAAATCCACCCCTTTAATGATTTGATGCTTCTCTAAGAATTTAATATCAACTTCACTTGCATCACCATCTGCATATAACGGATAACTTAATACTGCGTATAAGAAATCTGCTGTTGTAGTGAAACCTTCAATAACCATTTCATCTAATGCAACTTTCAATTTATTGATAGCTGTTTGTCTATTTGAGTCTTTTACAATCACTTTTGCTACAAGTGAGTCATAATATGGTGATACTTGATAACCGGAATATAATAAAGAATCTACTCGAATATTAAATCCTTGTGGTAAATGTAATTTCTTCACTTTACCAGGAGTGGGCTGGAATTTCTTTTCTGGATTTTCAGCATTAATACGTGCTTCAATTACATGTCCGTTAAATACTATATCTTCTTGTTGGAACGGTAATTCACCATATTGCAATAAGTACAATTGTGCTTGTAAAAGATCTCTATCTGCTCGCATTTCAGTAACTGTATGTTCGACTTGGATACGTGCATTCATCTCAATAAAGTAGTGAGCATCCTCTGTTACTAAAAATTCAATTGTACCAGCACTTCTATAATTAGATGCCTTTGCTACTTTAACAGCATCATTACAAATCCGTTCTCGTCTTTCATCTGTTAATGCAGCACAAGGTGATTCTTCAATAAGTTTTTGATTTTTTCGTTGCACTGAACAATCACGTTCACCTAAATGAACATAGTTATTTTTACCATCGCCGATGACTTGAACCTCTACATGCTTTGCAACGGGAATAAAAGCTTCAACGTATACACGATCATCATTAAAATATTTTTGACCTTCACTTTTAGCTTCTTTTAATGATTTTTCTAATTGTTCCGGTTCTTTAACGATACGGATACCCTTACCTCCACCACCACTTGCAGCTTTAAGAACAAGGGGGTATCCTATTTCTTCCGCGAGTTTTTTAATTTCATCAACAGATTCAACCTCGCCGTCAGATCCAGGGATTACTGGAACATTTGCAGCATGAACGGTCTGACGAGCTGTAATTTTATCCCCCATCATTTCCATTGTCTTTTTATTAGGGCCAATAAAGTGGATATCATTTTCTTCAACAGCTTCAGCAAAAGTGGTTGATTCAGATAAGAAACCGTAACCAGGGTGTATCGCATTTGCTCCGGTAATTTCTGCTGCTGAGATAATACGTTCTATATTTAAATAGCTATCTAAAGGATTAGCTTCTCCAATACAAATCGCTTGATCAGCTAAACTTACATGCAGACTATCTTCGTCGCCTTTGGCATAGATGGCTACTGTTTCGATTTTCATCTCTCTACATGCGCGAATAATCCTTACGGCTATTTCCCCTCTGTTTGCAATCAAACAACGATACATAAGTCTATTCCCCCCTTACTTCACTTTGACTAATACTTGATCATATTCAACATTAGTACCATGTTCTACAACAATTTCAGTAACCTCACCACTCACGTCACTAGTGATTTCGTTCATTACCTTCATTGCTTCTATGTAACCAATGATATCTCCTTCTTTAACTTGATCACCAACTTTAATTTGGGGATCCGTTAATTCTTTACTATCTTGTAAGAAAAACGTACCAACCATAGAAGATTTAATTTCTTTGTCATCACTAGAATCTTGCGTTTGGTTGTTAGTATCTTGAGTTTCATTATTAGTTTGTGTCATTTCATTTGATTGTACATTTGCAGTTTGAGATAAACCTTGTGATGAATTACCCTCTGTGAAATCAAGTTCAATTTCATTCTCAAAGTCTTTATATTTAAACTTTTTTACATCATTTGATTTTACTAAATTTATAATTTCTTCTATTCTTTCAAGATTCATTATTATTTGTCCTCCTTAATTAGTGATGCTAATTTCTTAGAAGTGTTTCTTACATTGCTTAAATTAAATAATGGTTGTTCTGACACGTTTATTAATTTTTGTTCAAAATCATTTTCAAATTCTATTAATTGTTTAAACGCTTCTTCTGTAGATATCCATTCAAATCGAATAGTTTCTCCCGGTTTAAGTTGCGCTAATTTTTTTAAATCTAATTGAGTAACTGTAGCAATTTTAGTATAACCACCTACAGTTTGTTTATCATTTAAAAGAATAATTGGGTTTCCGTCATTAGGAACTTGGATGCTTCCTAAAGCTACAGGTTCAGAAATAATGTCAGCCGTTTTCAAAGGTGAAACGGATGGACCAACTAATCTGTAACCCATACGATCCGACTGATCTGAAACCTTAAATTCAGAATTGATAAATGTATCTACTGCTTCCTCTGAAAATAAACTAAATTGAGGACCTTTAATAACATGAATAGTATTATCCTCTACTAATGGTATATAGTAGGTTGCTTTACCTAAATTCTCATTATAAGATGCATTACTTTGAGTAGGTATAATGTCATGCTTTTTAAGCGCTCGTCCTTCAAAACCACCAAGTCCACTTCTAGTATGAGTAGAATAACTCTCTGCAATCCTTTCTATTTTTAACGGATGACCAAACACAAGATATCCTCTCGCACCTTCAGTAACCTGACCGATTTCTAATACATCGTTAGTCTGTACTTTATATACTACTTGTGAATCAATGGAATTACCGTTTAATTTTGCATTGGATGTTCCACCGATAAATGCAAAAGTATTTTCTTTAAGAAACTGTACTTTAGGGCCAATAACAGTGTATTCAATCGCAGGTCCATCATTACCAATTAATTTTTGAGCCATTTTAAAACTATAAAAGTCTAAAGCACCAGCTCCGGAAAATCCTAAATCTTGATAACCTATACGTCCTTCGTCTTGGATTGTTGAAAATAAGCCAGGTTGTAAAATTTTAATACTCATCTTTATTTGTCACCCACTTATCTATATCAAATTTTCCATTTTCAATTTCCTCAGATATATTGTTATATTCATGTTGATCAATCTCATAAAACTGAATATAATCTCCAGCTTCATACATTGTCATCGGAGTTCGATTGAGATCAAAAACCTTAAGAGGTGTACGACCAATAATTTGCCACCCTCCTGGAGAGTCCATTGGATATAATCCCGTTTGATTATTGGCTATTCCAACAGAACCAGCCTCAATCTTAAGTCTTGGCTCAGAACGTCTTGGTGTATGTAAACGTTCGTCAACCCCCCCTAAATAAGGAAATCCTGGCATAAAGCCTAACATATAAATAAGGTATGGCTGACGAGTGTGAATCTGTTTGACTTCTTCTTTAGTTAAATGATTATGTTCTGCAACTTCAGCCAAGTCAGGTCCATATTCCTCACCATATAAAACAGGAATTTGAATAATACGTTTATTTCGAGTTCTAGCATCTGACTCGTTTTGTAAGCGGTTAAGTTCTAAATTTTCTAACAATTCATTTCCTTCTATCCTCTTATTATCGAAGTATATTAGAATTGCTCTATAAGATGGAATGATTTCTGTTATCTCTGAATGATTCTGTTTCTTTATGTATTGTACTGTTGATTGAACGAGTTGGTAAGTGCTTTCACTAATTTCATTATCAAAATAAATCATCACAGTTTGTTCATTTATAATTTGAGTTTCCAACTTTAAAATCCCTCCCCTTTAAATTTTTAAGGATTTATTTGCTGTAACTATTTAATTGTATCATTGCAATAAAATGTTTGTTTAATAATTAATTCAAATTGTTAGTGATAATTACTAATAATTTGATATTTAGAAATTAAGGTCTTTCAAAAAATATAGCATTTCTATTTCAAAAAATCGCTAATATTTATTTAATCATACATATTATTTTTTGTCATGATAAAAATGATGAATAACAAAAGGATTTTATCCTACTCATCTATTAAGAACTAAATTTAATGGTGTAATGTTTCTTTAAAGCTAAAATTTCTATAATAATAACATAAAAAAGTCCAAGTCATAAAATATGACTCGGACTTAATACTAGAATTCATTAGTACTAGCAATTTTAAAATAAAATATTTAATTATTTGATATCAACGATTTTAACGTTCATTTCTCCGCCGTTAGGAAGAGGAACACGAACTTCGTCATTTAATCCTTTACCTATTAAAGCATTTGCCATAGGAGATTCATTTGAAATTTTTCCTTTGAATGCGTCAGCTTCAGCAGAACCTACTATTTGATAACTTTCTTCTTCATCACCTGGTAATTCAACAAAAGTGACTGTTTTACCAATTTGAACAACGTTATTATCACCATTATCTTCAATGATAAGCGCATTTCTAATCATATGTTCAATACGTTGAATATCTTGTTCGATAAATCCTTGTTCATCTTTTGCTGCATCGTACTCAGAGTTCTCTGATAAGTCACCAAAAGAACGAGCTACTTTAATTTTTTCAACAACTTCTGGTCTTTTAACCGTTTTTAATTCTTCTAATTCTTGCTCAAGTTGTTCATAACCTTCTTGAGTCATTGGGTATTGTTTTTGGTTTTCCATAATGTCATCTTCCTTTACTATAAGTTACTATTTTTTGCTAACGAGTGATTGAATCTTCGTAGTCATAATATCAATTGCGACCTTATTACTGCCACCTTCAGGTATGATAATATCTGCATGTTTTTTTGTTGGTTCAATAAATTGTTCATGCATTGGTCTGACTACATTTAAATATTGATTAATTACAGACTCCATAGAACGTCCACGTTCTTGAGTATCACGTGTAAGTCTACGTAAAATTCTTAAATCTGCATCTGTATCCACATAAATTTTTACATCCATCATATCTCGTAAAGTTTTATTTTCTAAAGCAAAGATACCTTCTACGATAATAACATCTTTTGGTTCAAATGCAATCGTTTCATCACTACGAGTATGTTTCGAATAATCATAAGTAGGAACTTCGATGGCCATACCATTTCTTAAATCTTTAAGATTTTGTATAAGTAAATCATTATCGAATGCGAATGGATGATCATAATTTGTCTCAAGTCTTTCTTCAAAAGTTAAATGAGACTGGTCTTTATAATAGTAATCTTGAGCTAAAAGTGCAACACTGTGGCCTTCAAGATTCTTCATAATTTCATTAGTAACAGTGGTTTTACCTGAACCAGAGCCACCAGCAATACCTATAATTGTCGTTTGATTCATTAGCCGATTTCCTTTCTCATCATGTTATTAGCATAAATAGGTTTGTCGACTTTAATTTGAACAATTTGCAATGGATGACGTGCGGCATCTAAACTATTACCTTCCTCATCATAAATAGCATCAACAATTTGCCTGAAACTATCAATTTCAGGACCAAAGAATTCAATTTCTTGTCCTGGTTTGAAATGGTTTCGCTGTTGTATGGTAGCAAGTTGCGTTTGTTCATCATAGTCGAGTACTAGTCCGCAAAAATCGTAAGCTGATTTCTTAGATTGTTCTTCTCCAAACATTTGCTCTTCATATCCAGGTGTCCCTTGGAAGAAAGCTGGCGCTGTATCCCGATTTGCGCATTTATCCAGTTCTTTGAGCCACTCAGGTTTAATCTTAAAATTCTCAGGATCCATAGCATAAGCGTCTATGACTTTGCGATAAACTGATACAACAGTTGCAATATAATGAATAGATTTCATCCTACCCTCAATTTTTAAAGAGTCGATTCCTAATTCCATCATTTGTGGTATAGATTCAATTAATTTTAAATCTTTTGGACTCATTGCAAACGGTGTAACATCTCCATTTTCATAAAATAAATCAAGTTCTCCATCATTATCTACTTGAAGTAAATCATAGTCCCAACGGCAACTTTGACAACAGCCTCCACGGTTTGAATCACGAGCTGTCATATGATTACTTAATGTACAACGTCCTGAATATGCTATACACATTGCACCATGAATAAAAGCTTCAATTTCAATATCAACTTTTTCCTTCATTTCTTTCATTTCCATAGCGCCTGTCTCACGTGCTAACACAACACGGTCTAAACCTTCTTCTTTCCAAAATTCAACAGCTTTATAATTTGAAAGGGATTGTTGAGTAGATAAATGAATTTCAAGTCTTGGTGCGACCTCTTTGCATGTTTCTATGATTAATGGATCAGCTACAATAATTCCAGTTGCGCCTGTTTTATTTAACTGACGTAGATATTCCTCTAATCCATCCATATTTTCATCATGTGCAATAATATTTGTTGTAACGTAGATTTTAGCACCATAACGATTTGCAAATTCTACGCCTTCAGCAATTTCATCCATAGTAAAATTATCTGCATTTGAACGTAAACCATACTCTTGACCACCTAAAAATACTGCATCAGCACCATAATGTACAGCTATTTTAAGTTTCTCTAAATTTCCTGCTGGAGCAAGTAATTCTGGCTTTTTCATTTTTGGTTTCGAACTTGATTGAACTTCTTCTAGAGTTTTCATTATTAATGATAAGCCTCCCTTAGTAAACCGTTTGTTTATATAAGAAACCTTCATCGAATGGACGATGTTCAGGTTGAATTTCCTCTATAGGATCGACTAACATGAATTTTTCATCATCATATGCTTCAGGGTCTTCATTATATAAGTCAATTGCTTCTCTATATTGCTCTGTTACTACATTGATATAGTCTTCTGATTGTAGAACGCCATCGATTTTGAATGCGTCAATTCCCGCTTCAAAAAATGGTTCTAATTCCTCGATTAAACAAATATCATTCGGAGACATAATATGCGTTCCATTATAATCTTCAAAAACTGGATATTTGTTATCGCGTTCTTCATCATATAAAAGTAAATCTTGTTGTGCATTATTGCGCTCAATCTTCATTTGTCTGTCTTGGAATGTATAGTAATTACCTAACAACATTCGTTTCGATTGAAACATGCATGTCATTCCATGTACTTGGACTTCGATTTCAACATTAGCATTCTTTTTAATATTAATCATCTCTTCTAAGCTAAGCTCTTTAGCTAAAACAGCTCTTGATGCACCCTTTTTCCCCCAATAATTACATTGGAAATAATTTGTTACTAATGCTCCAGCATCCCAATGTAAAGGGATAGGATTTGATTGTTTTTTAACAAACATTACTACTGCTGGATCACCGAAAATAATTCGATCCACTTGAATTTGATGTAAAAAATGTATGTAATCTTCTAAAGCATCTAAATGATAATTATGAAACAAACCATTGACCGCAGCATAAACTTTTTTATTGTTTCTATGTGCTATTTCAACAGCTTCTTTCATCATTTCACGATTAAATTCTCCTGGAAGTCTTAAACCAAATTTTTGTTCACCAATAACAAATGCATCTGCACCTTTTTCTATTAGTGTTTCCATATGAGTTATTGACTTAGGAGTAACTAATAATTCAACCATAGTCATTCTCCTTTAATTGATATTGCTAAACCATCATCTATATTTAAAAAGTTAGTTGTATACCCTGATTGCTCCATTAACCACTGGTTATATTGTTGTACCTTTTTAACCATTTGACGAACATTTCTAGATCTCACAATGTTTATATTCGATACAAAACCGTGGTATAAGACATTGTCAGTTACTACAATCCCACCTTTTCTTAAAAGAGGCGTATATAACTCAAAGAACTTTTTGGATTGGGCTTTGGCTGCATCGATAAATATCATATCATATTCTCTATCATTGACTTGTTGGTATGTTTCTAGCGCATTACCTTCAATCAATCTTATTTGTTCATTGTAACCATATTGATGAAAATAATTTCGCGCCAAAGCAATCATATCTTCATTACGTTCAATGGTAGTTACATGTATATCATTTGCTACTGAAGAAAATTGCATTGAACTATAGCCAATAGCAGTACCAATTTCTAGAATGTTTTTGGTATGATTCATTCTTATTAATTGTTTAATCATATCTAAAGCTAATTTATCTACAATAGGAACTTGATTGTCTTCTGCATAAGGTCTTAAATTCTCTATGTTAGTATCTAACTTTTGATGTAATTGAGTTAAATAGTTTTGGTTCAAATCCATTTTGAAATAACTTCCTTTATTATAAAAACTAAAAAGATTTGTAGACATAAAATAAATCAGTCCAAAATTGATTATCATTTTAATCAATATAAATGACTGATTTCTATAATGGTGCTTCTATTTCTTTCATATTAGAAGTGAATGATCGCTTCATAGAAATTAACTTTACATATTTTACCATAAATTATTAATAAATATAAGTACGAAATATGTGATTCAATTTATTTTAGTATGTTATTAAAGTAATTATAGTTTGAGTTTTTAAGTTTGATATTACTAACTCAATTAAGTAACAATAAATTAACTCATTTTCAATCAAAAAAGCTCTAAGATGTATACTAAAAACTTACATCTTAGAGCTATGAGTTTTAAACAATTAAAGCTTACATATTAATACTAAGATACTATTCATTAATCTCAGTATTTACAACCTCTTCAATCATATCCCATTCTTCATCTGTTTCGATAGGTACTAATTTACCACCATCTCCAGATTCATCAGGTTCATTAATCATAGGTACGAGTTCAATCATATCATCTTCATCAGATTGAGCACCTTCTTCGGCTAATACAACATATTCCTTTTTGAATTCAGGATGGTAAAATTCTAACATTTTACGATATAAAACTTCATTGCCGTCTTCATCGAATAAAGTTAATAATTCTTCTTCGTTATTAATGCTTAAATCTGATTCATGATTTTGTTCGTGGTTATGTTCTGTCATTTTTATATCTCCTTTATTGGATAGAGTCTAAATAGCCTTGTAATATAAACACAGCTGCCATTTTATCTATAACTTTCTTTCTCTTTTGCCTAGAAACATCTGCTTCTAGTAATGAACGTTCAGCAGCCATCGTACTTAATCGTTCATCCCACATTATAATTTCTATGGAAGGCAAGGCTTCTTGAAGTTTCTCTTTGTATTGTAACGAAGCCTCTCCTCGAAATCCAATAGAATTGTTCATATTTTTAGGTAACCCTATAACTACAGTACCGACTTGATTTTTTTTAATAATATCGACTAATTCTTCTATGCCTAATTCGTTTTGTTCTTCGTTGATACGGAGTGTGTCTAAACCTTGGGCAGTCCATCCCATTAGGTCACTTATAGCAATGCCAACAGTTTTGCTTCCTACGTCTAAACCTATAATTTTATGTTGTAACATTTTAATGGTCAGACTCTTTTAAATAATAAGAAACAAGTTCTTCCATAATCACATCTCTATCAATATGACGAATTTGATTTCTTGCTTCATTTTGGCGAGGAATATAGGCAGGATCACCAGAGAGTAAATAACCTATAATTTGATTTACTGCGTTATATCCTCTTTCTTCTAATGTACGGTGCACATTGTTAAGTACTGATTTGACATCTTCTTTTGGAATCTCTTCATAGTCAAATTTCATCGTTTTATCAAAGTTTTCCATATGTGACACTCCTTTTAATGCATATTATTATTCAAGTTAATTCTACAATATTATGAAATTAAGTTATAGATTTTTAATGTAATCTTTAAGGAAGTGTAATGCTTCTGTTATGTTTTCAGGTTGTGTGCCGCCACCTTGAGCCATATCTGGACGACCACCGCCTTTACCACCTACGATAGGTGCCATGTTTTTTATAATGTCTCCTGCTTTAACTTGATCTGTAAGTGATTTAGGAACAGTAGCTATTATGGAAACTTTACCATCAACATTACTTGCTAACACAATAATCGTGTCTTGTAACTTAGATTTAAAATCATCCATCGTTGAGCGTATCGCTTTAGCGTTTGGAACTTCTACTTCAGTTGCTAATACTTTCAAGTCATTGATAACTTCAACTTGGTCTTCAACATTTCCCATTTTAAGAGAGGTGATTTCTTTGTTACGTTGTTCTAATTGTTTAAGTAATGATTTTTCTTCTTCTTGTAACTGAGTTACTTTACCAACTACTTGTTCATCTGATTTGACTTTAACATGATTTTTAATGGTATTAAATTTAGACTGAATATCTTCGAGATAAAGAAAAGCAGATTTTCCTGTTAACGCTTCGATACGTCTAACTCCTGCACCAGTACCAGATTCACTTACAATTTTAAATAAACCAATTTCTGCAGTATTACTTACATGAATACCACCACATAATTCGATAGAAAATGGAGCCATATTTACTACTCGAACAATATCACTATATTTTTCACCGAAGAGAGCCATTGCCCCCATAGATTTGGCTTCATCTATACCCATTTCTTGAATACGAACATCAATGCCTCTCCATATTTCTTCATTCACTCTTCGTTCAACTTGATCTAATTCTTCTTGCGTCATTGGGCCGAAGTGCGAGAAGTCAAAACGTAATCGATCTGCTTCTACTAATGAACCTGCTTGGTTTACGTGATAACCTAATACTTCTTTTAAAGCAGCATGTAATAAATGCGTAGCACTATGATTCTTTTGAATTGCACGACGGTCTTCTTTATTAACACTAGCATCCACTTCTGCTCCAACTGTAGCTTGTCCATATTGCACAATACCTTTGTGTAGATTCTGACCATTTGGTGCTTTCGTCACTTCAGATACTGCAATTTCAAATTTATCATTTCCAATTGTACCTTCGTCTGCTACTTGACCACCACTGACAGCATAAAATGGCGTAGCTTTTAGTGTGAAATAAACAGTCTCTCCAGCTTCCACTGACTCGACTTCTTCACCATTGTATATTAAATGCGTGATTATAGATTGGTAATCAGTTGTTTCATATCCAACAAATGTACTATCATCAGTAATATTTTTTAGCACTTCACTTTGTATTTGCATAGATTGAGAGCTTTGACGTGCTTGTCTAGCACGGTCTCTTTGCTGTTGCATTTCATTTTCAAAAGTAGTCATATCAACTGATAAACCTTCTTGAGTTGCTAATTCTTCGGTTAATTCTACAGGGAAACCATAAGTATCATATAGTTTAAATGCATCTTCCCCTTTAATTTCATGATTGTCTTTTTTAGCTTTTTCAATTAACTGATTTAGAATTGATAAGCCTTCCTCGAGTGTCTCATGGAATCGTTCTTCTTCTGACTTAATCACTCGTTTAATAAAATCGGCTTTTTCTTTAACATTTGGATAATATGGTTCCATAATTTCAGCAACAATATCCACAAGTTTATACATAAACGGTTCATTAATACCTAGTGATTGGCTAAATCTAACTGCACGACGTAATAAACGACGTAGGACATATCCGCGCCCTTCATTTGCAGGTAATGCACCATCAGCAATAGCAAACGCAATGGTTCTAATATGATCTGCAATAACTTTAAATGCTACGTCTTGTTCTTCAACTTCTAAATATTTCTTTCCTGAAACATTTTCAACTTCATTTATAATAGGTATAAATAAATCTGTTTCATAATTTGTTCTGACATTTTGTGAGATTGAAGCCATACGCTCTAATCCCATGCCAGTATCAATATTTTTATTAGGAAGTGGTGTATACGTATTGTCTTTATTATGATTAAATTCACTAAATACTAAATTCCATACTTCTAAATATCTTTCATTTTCTCCGCCAGGGTACATTTCTTCAGCAGGATCATTCTGACCATATTCGTCACCACGATCATAGAAAATTTCTGTATTAGGTCCCGATGGCCCTTCGCCAATATCCCAGAAGTTACCTTCGATTCGAATAATACGAGTTTCATCTAAACCAATATCTTCATTCCAAATTTTATAAGCACCCGTATCTTCCGGATGAATTGTTACATATAATTTTTCTGGTTCCATACCCATCCATTTCTCACTAGTTAGGAATTCCCAAGCGAATTCAATTGCTTCTTGTTTAAAATAATCTCCAATTGAGAAATTTCCAAGCATTTCAAAAAATGTATGATGTCTCGCTGTAAAGCCAACATTTTCAATATCATTAGTACGAATGGCTTTTTGTGAGTTTACAATTCTTGGCTTTCTTGGCGTCTCGCGACCATCAAAGTATTTTTTTAGTGTTGCTACACCTGAGTTAATCCATAGTAATGAATCATCATCAATAGGTACAAGTGGTGCAGAAGGTTCAATCATATGACCTTTTTCAACGAAGAAATCTAAATATTTTTGTCTAATTTCACTAGCTTTTAAATTTTTCATCTATAGAACACTCCCTTGGGAAATAAGTATTTAATAAAGAAATACGAATTTTAACTTAATGATAATCACACGAAAAATAAAAAACGTTCATCCACAAAGGGACGAACGTTATCGCGGTACCACCCTAGTTATAAGAAAAATAATAGTAGCTATAAAAGAAACTATTTATAACTTAATTAAATTTCTTACCACTTAAAATCACGTATTCTCTATGACATAAAGTAGCGTTCGGTAACATTGATTGCACTTTACACCAGCCAGTACATCTCTAAAATCAACATGTTACTTACTCATCTTTATGTGAACTTAAGTTTATTTTATTTATTTTAACGACGAATGTCAATGCTCGGCAAAATCGTAAGGCGTCATTTCTCCCATATTAATCATAGGATCAATTTTAAATATAGTGGTTTCACTAAGAACAATGTCATTTTGTGGTGCGTCAGTTGTTGCGCTCTCTTCTTCAGTTTGTGTAGTATCATGTTTTTCAGTGCTATTTACAGATGAATGACCTGAACTACCTATAACTTCTTGATCATCACCAAAATAAGATTTTAATAAGTGATTCAACTGAGTTAAACGTTCTTGGCCTTTTGTCTTCAGTCCTATATCAAATGCTTGGGGATCCCCAAGTAAAACAAGTGATTGCTTAGCACGGGTCAGACCCGTATAAAGGATAGGTCTTTGTAACATACGAAAGTATTGTTTAACTATAGGCATAATAACAATTGGAAATTCTGACCCTTGAGATTTATGAATAGATGTACAATAAGCATGAGTAAGTTCAAGTAAATCTTGTCGAGTAAAGGTAATTTCATTTCCTTCAAAATCTACTACTATTACATCTTTATTAAGAGCATTTTCTTTAGCCCAAAATATGCCTACAATTACACCAATATCACCATTAAATATATTGTCATTAGGTCTATTGACCAACTGAAGTACTTTATCTCCTTTACGAAATACAACATCTCCGAATTCAATTTCACGACTATCTTTTTCCTTTGGATTTAAAATAGATTGTAATACTTGATTGAGACGTTTTATTCCTGCATTACCTTTATACATAGGAGCAAGGACTTGAATATCACTCATATTATACCCTTTACTCACTGCACTTTTAACTACTTTATCTACTACATCAGGTATTTGGTCTGAAGTACAGTTAATGAAACTGCGATCGTGAAAACGTTGAGTTATATCTATGGGTTCGCCTACTTTCATACGATGTGCTAAATCAACAATACTTGAGCCATCTTGTTGGCGATACACTTCCGTAAGATTAACACGCGGAATTCTTTTAGAATCAATGAGGTCTTTAAACACTTGACCCGGTCCAACTGAAGGGAGTTGGTCTTCATCTCCTACAAATACAATTTGAGCATCTAATGGAACAGCACTTAAAAATTGATGAAATAACCATGTATCTACCATAGACATTTCATCTATAATGATAAGCCGTGCATTAATTTCATTATCTAAAATATCTTCAGGTTGTGTTTCTTGATTCCAACCTATTAAACGGTGAATTGTCATTGCTTCTAATCCAGTAGATTCCTGAAGTCTTTTAGATGCGCGTCCAGTTGGTGCAGCAAGTACAACTGGATAATCATCCTCGTTGTAATCATCATAATCCAATGATAATCCATGTATTTCCGCATAAAGCTCTACGATGCCTTTAATGACAGTAGTTTTACCAGTACCGGGACCACCTGTAAGAAGCATCACTTTTGAATTGATTGCCGTCTCTAATGCTTCTTTCTGTGAAGTTGCATAATTTACTTGATTTAGTGACTCAATTTCACCAATATGCATTTGTAAATCTGATTGTTCGATTTCTTTTAACTTTTTATTATTAGTTTGAATCCGATAAAGATTTTGAACACTCTTTAATTCCGAATAATACAAACTTGGAATTGAAACTTGTTCTTCGCTTTGAATCAATTTTTTCTCTTCAGAGAGTTGCTCAATCTTTTGCTCTAGCATTTTAGTAGAAATAACAACTTCAGAGCTATCGTTAAGCATAGTTTGCGTTGATTCAATCACATATGAATTAGGCAAATATGTATGTCCTTGTTTGATACATTCTTCTTCAAGTGTATAAAGCAATCCTGCTTTCAAACGCTCTTCAGAATCTGCTACAATACCAATGTTTCGCGCTAATTGATCAGCTTTATTAAAACCTATTCCTTTAATATCATAAACGAGTTGATAAGGATTTTCGTCTAGTATTTTCAATGTATCTCCCATATAAAACTGATAAATTGCCATTGAAAGTTTAGGACCAAATCCTAAATCATGTAACCGAATCATTATTTTTTCTGATTCTTGATTCGAACTTATTTGTTCTGCAATCTGCTTTTGCTTTTTCTTAGGTAAACTAGGGACTTTTTCTAACACTTCAGGATTATTTAATATATCATTGATTGCATTCTCGCCTAATGCATTAACAATATTTTGAGCAGTTTTCTTTCCTATTCCTTTAAATAAATCACTAGATAAATAACTAATAATTGCATCTTTGGTTTGTGGAAGTTCCTTTTCAAAAGTTTCAGCTTTTAATTGTTTACCATAACGTGGGTGTTCGACAATTTGCCCTTTAAACGTATAAACGTCTCCTTCAACTACATTTGGAAGAAACCCTACAACAGTTGGCATGCTATCAAAGGACTCATTCGTTTCAATCGTGTCTACTTTAAGAACTGTATAGAAATTATCATTATTTTGAAATAATATAGCATCTACAGTACCTTTGATCATTGATTTATCAAAAAGTGTAGGGTCAGACATGTTACTCCTCCTCTTTCATCGTCTTAAACATTTTTAAAGCGTGTTGACTTAATAAATGCTGTTCATCAATAGAAACTGCTTGTTCAAAATAAGCAATAGCTTCATCAACATCTTCTTTTTTCATATAGCTTGCTAGGCCGAGATTATATATAGCATCTACATGTTCAGGGTCAATTTTTAATACGTGATTTAACTGATTAATGGCTTGTTCAAACATTTCGAGCTGGCATAAGACAAGTCCATATTGAAATTGAATCTCAACATCATCGTTATCGTCTTTTTCAGCTGCAGTCATCAAGAATGGTAATGCTTCTTTAAAAGCTTCTAATTGGTTAAATGACATTCCAATCATATAATTACAATCTACAGTAGCTACATTGTTTTTTAATGCCTTTTGATATAATTTAATTGCTTCTTTAAAGCGACCTTGATTATAGTAAACATTCGCTAAATTATAATATACAGCACCATTAGACGGATCAATAGTAATCGCTTTTTGAAAGAAACGCTCGGCTTTTTCTATTTCTCCTGCATCAGATAACACAATTCCTGCATTAATGTAGTTTTCAACTGCATTAGGATTTTCTTCTATATTTTCGAAAAGTGCTTTTAAAGCATCTTCGAACTTACCATCTTTAATATATTGATAAATTTGATTCTGTTCATGCATCATTCGTACCTCGTTTCTAAATAATTATAACATGCTTAAAAAATAAAAACCGTTAACCCAAAGATAGTCATCTTATGAATTAACGGTATTCAAGTTCAAGGTTTAAACTACGTAACTAAGTTGACCTTCATTTTTATATACATCATCTATAGTAGCTCCACCTAAGCAGACTTCTTCATTGTAAAAAACAACCGCTTGTCCAGGAGTAATTGCGCGTACAGGTTGATCGAAAGTTACACGAATTGAAGATTCATCCTCTTTTTTAACGAATACTTTTGTATCTTTCTGACGATAACGAAATTTCGCAGTACATTCGAAACCATGCTCTAAGTCAATTTCATTTTCATTAGCAAATGAGAAATCTGAAGCGATTAAGTAATCACTATATAAAGCATCATGATGGAAGCCTTGCTCAACATATAATAAATTGTCATCTAAATTTTTACCTACAACAAACCATGGATCTCCATCTCCACCTATTCCTAAGCCATGACGTTGTCCTATTGTATAATACATTAAACCGCTATGTTGTCCCATTTTTTTACCATCTAATGTTACCATGTCACCTGATTGTGCTGGTAAATATTGCGATAAAAATTCCTTGAAGTTTCTTTCACCAATGAAACAGATTCCTGTAGAATCTTTTTTCTTAGCTGTAGCTAAATCTTGTTCTTCTGCGATTCGTCTAACTTCACTTTTTTCAATGTCACCAATTGGGAACATAACTTTAGAAAGTTGTTCTTGTGATAGTTGGTTTAAAAAGTAAGTTTGATCTTTATTATTATCTACACCACGTAACATTTCTACATGCCCATCCTCATGTCGACGTATACGAGCATAATGTCCAGTTGCGACATAGTCAGCACCTAATTTCAAAGCATGCTCTAAGAATGCTTTGAATTTAATTTCTTTATTACACATTACATCAGGATTTGGTGTGCGTCCTTTTTTATATTCATCTAAAAAGTAAGTAAATACTTTGTCCCAATATTCTTCTTCAAAGTTAACTGCGTAATATGGTATACCAATTTGGTTACATACTGCAATGACATCATTGTAATCTTCTGTGGCGGTACATACACCATTTTCATCAGTGTCATCCCAGTTCTTCATAAAAATACCTATAACGTCATAACCTTGCTCTTTTAATAGGTGTGCAGTTACTGAACTATCAACACCTCCAGACATACCAACGACTACGCGTATATCTTTATTTGACACTATGATTCCTCCTTAAATTTATGATAAATTTTATGAATTTCGGCTACTATATATTTAATTTGTTGTTCGTTCATTTGTTCATTAAAGCTAAATCTAACAGAATGTTCTGCACGTTCTTCATCTTCAAACATTGCTGCTAAAACATGTGACGGTGTTGTAGAACCTGCTGTGCAAGCTGACCCAGATGATACGTATACATTAGAGAGGTCTAGTAGAGTTAACATTGTTTCAACATCAATAAATGGGAAATAAAGATTTAAAATATGACCTGTTGAGTCTGTCATAGAACCATTAAGTTCGAACGGGATTGCACGTTCTTGCAAACTAACTAAGAATAATTCTTTTAAATTCATTAAATGAACATTATTTGCGTCACGATGTTGGACTGCTAATTCCAAAGCTTTAGTAAGTCCAACTATTTGAGGAACATTCTCAGTACCAGCTCGACGTTTCGTTTCTTGTTCCCCACCTAGCTGATTAAATTCAAGCGGAGTATGGTCCTTTACTAAGAGTATACCAGCACCTTTAGGGCCCCCAAATTTATGTCCAGTTACACTCATTGTATCAATTTTGAAATCATGAAAGTCAATTTCTAAATGACCAATAGCTTGTACAGCGTCAACATGGAATAACGCATTAGTTTCAGCAATAATGTCCTCAATGTCATACATATTTTGAACAGTACCAACTTCATTATTAACAAACATAATTGATACAAGAATTGTTTTATCTGTGATTGTTTCACGTAATTGATCTAAATCAACCGCTCCAGTATCATCTACATCTAAATATGTTACGTCATAGCCTTCTCGTTCAAGTTGCTCAAATACATGTAAAACGGAATGATGTTCAATTTTAGAAGTAATAATATGATTTCCTAATTGTTCATTCGCTTTAACTAATCCTTTGATTGCAGTATTATTAGATTCCGTAGCACCACTTGTAAATATCACTTCATGAGGTTTTGCACCTAATAGTTGTGCAACTTTTCGGCGTGATTGATCTAAATATTTACGTGCATCTCTACCTATTGAGTGAATAGAAGATGGATTACCATAATGTTCTTTATATATTTCCATCATTGCATCAACGACTTCTGTTTTTACTGGTGTGGTCGCGGCATAATCTGCATAAACTTCCATGTGTGGACACTCCTCGTCATGTTATCAATGTTCCTATAATAGCACCAATACTTGCTTTTTTCTACCTTTCTGTTTATGGAAAGAATTCTTATTTCTATAATATTTTAACATCTTAAATAGTAATTTTTCGATGATTAATCTTTAATGAAACTCATTTTCCAAAAAGATGAAACCTTTCTATGCATGAGCATATAAATGTTGCATTCAATATACAGTTGTTATACTTCAACTATTAAATTGTCATGAAAGGAAGCTATAAAATGAAAGATATTAAATTATCAGCATTAAATCTTGTACCTATTAGAGAAGGTCAAGACGATAAAGACGCTATTAATGACATGGTTAAATTAGCTCAAGGTTTAGATGAATTAGGTTACGAACGTTATTGGATAGCTGAACATCACAACGCTCCAAATTTAGTTAGTTCTGCTACGGCATTACTTATTCAACATACTTTAGAACATACGGAAAGAATTAAAGTAGGTTCAGGTGGAATTATGTTACCTAATCACGCACCACTTATAGTGGCCGAACAATTTGGCACGATGGAAACACTTTTCCCACATCGCGTTGATTTAGGTTTAGGTCGCGCGCCTGGTACAGATATGATGACTGCTAGTGCATTAAGACGTGACCAACATAATGGTGTATACCAATTTCCTGAAGAAGTCGAACAACTAGAGAAATACTTCGGACCGGGGAATCAACAAGCATATGTAAGAGCTTACCCTGCTGTAGGTAAAAATGTTCCTCTTTATATACTAGGCTCTTCAACTGATTCTGCTCATGTGGCTGCTAGAAGAGGATTGCCATATGTATTTGCCGGACATTTTGCGCCTCAACAAATGAAAGAAGCTATTCAAATATATAAAGAGTTATTTGAGCCTTCTGATGTGTTAAGCGAACCTTATGTCATTGTATGTTTAAATGTGATTGTCTCAGATACAGATACGCATGCAGAATATTTAGCAAGCACAATGGCTCAAGTAATGGTGAGTATTACAAGGGGCAGAATGCAACCTGTTCAACCGCCAACTGATGATTTAAAAGGATTACTTACTCCGAGAGAATATGAACTAGCTAAACAACGTTTCAGTGGCTCTTTAATTGGCTCAGAGGATTCTGTTAAGCGTCAACTTGAAGACTTTATAAAGGAATATGGAGAAATTGATGAGCTAATGGCAATAAGTTACATCTATGATCAAGATAAACAACTTGAATCTTATCAAAGATTACAAAAAGTAATTCAGTCATAATATAAAATAAAGGGAGGGCGTCTGCTCTCCCTTTATAACTGTATGGTTAAGACTTATTTGTCGTCTTTGTCTTTTTTGTCGTCGTCTCCGCCACCAGTGTATTCGTTAATTTTATCTTTTGCTTTGTTAACTTGTTCGTTATCGCTATCCTTGAATTTTTCTGCTGCTTCTTTTGCTTTATCCATGAAACTCATAAATAATAGCTCCTTTCGAATTTGAAAAATTATTTTTTGCTTATTAATAAGGTCACTCGCTTTATCTTTGACATTTACAACGAATTCATTCGTTTCGCCATAAGCACTGTTTTACGGACCTTCACTTTCAAGTTCTTGGTTGATGGTAGCATTTCCAATTGACTCTTTGACGTTAGCTTAAGTTTATTTAAACTTAATTTCGTCTGCCATACTTACTACCTCTTCTATGTATTAATTGTTATACCACTTGAAAATGAGGATAAACATTCTTAATTAAATTTTTCTATAAAAATTTAGGATTTATGCGATTAATGAGTATAATTCTAACTTAAATAGATTACTAAAATGTTAAATATAGAACATATAGCCATCTAAATCTTCATTGGTTTCTTTATAATCAGCAAGATATTTTAAAGTTGTGTTATCTAACACATCTCGAACTGAATCTCTCATTCTCAACAATAATTGTTTCTGTGCAGGTGGTTCAGATTCAATACTTTCTACAAACGTAATCGGACCTTCAAGTAAGCGAATAATATCGCCTGCTGTGATTTCATCAGCTGGTACTCTAAGTTGATAACCACCTTTAGCACCACGCACACTTCGAATTAATCCAGCATTTCTTAAAGGGCCGACTAATTGTTCAAGATATAAATCACTTAGTTTATTTTCTTCAGCAATAGACTTTAAAGATACACAACCTTGACCTTCTCTTTTAGCAAGAGAAATCATCAATGTTAATCCGTATCTCCCTTTTGTTGATATTTTCATTGTATAACCTCACTTAATTCGAATTATATATTCCCATTCTATCATTTTTTACGTTAAGATAATATTAGAAAGGTGTGACAAATGTGAGTACAGAACCTCTAGCGTCTCGAATGAGGCCTATGAATATAGATGAGATTATATCACAACAGCATCTGGTTGGTTCTAAAGGTATAATTAGAAGAATGGTCGAGACTAAACGACTTTCTTCAATGATATTTTATGGACCTCCAGGTATTGGTAAAACGAGTATTGCCAAAGCCATTTCTGGAAGTACACAGTTTAAATTTAGACAATTAAATGCTGTAACAAATACTAAAAAGGATATGCAAATGGTTGTTGAAGAAGCCAAAATGTCTGGCCAAGTCATCTTGCTACTTGATGAGATACATCGTTTAGATAAAGCAAAGCAAGACTTTCTTTTGCCTCATTTAGAAAATGGCAAAATTGTCTTGATAGGAGCCACAACGTCTAATCCATATCATGCGATTAACCCAGCTATCCGTTCTAGAGCTCAAATTTTTGAACTTTATCCTTTAGATGACCATGATGTAAGAATTGCACTTGATCGTGCAATTGAGGATAGTGATAGAGGTCTTAAAAGTTATCATCCTAATGTAGACGAAGATGGTATGGAGTACTTTTCCACTCAAAGCCAAGGTGATGTAAGAAGTGCTCTAAATGCTTTAGAGTTAGCAGTTCTCAGTGCAGAGGTAGTTGAAAACCAACGTCACATTACATTAGATGATGCTAAAGATTGTTTACAAAAAGGTGCTTTTGTGAGCGATAAAGATGGCGATATGCACTATGATGTAATGAGTGCTTTTCAGAAATCAATTCGAGGTAGTGACGTTAATGCAGCATTACATTATTTAGCACGACTTATTGAAGCTGGAGACTTACCTACCATTGTAAGGCGTTTATTAGTCATTAGTTACGAAGATGTTGGCCTAGCTTCACCCTCTGCGGGGCAACGAACATTAGCGGCAATTCAGTCAGCTGAACGTCTTGGATTTCCTGAAGCTAGAATTCCACTTAGCCAAGCTGTGATAGAACTGTGTTTATCACCTAAATCTAATTCAGGAATCACAGCTATAGATAGTGCTTTGAGTGATATTAGAAAAGGTTTAGTAGGACAAATACCAGACTATTTAAAAGATGGTCATTACTCTGGTGCTAAAGACTTAGGAAGAGCAATAGGCTATAAATATCCTCACAATTATGAAAATGGTCACGTCGTGCAACAATATTTACCAGACAAACTTAAAAATAGAATTTACTATGAACCTAAAACAACGTCTAAGAGTGAGCAACAATTTAAAGATGTTTATGAAAATTTATTAAACAAAAAATAAAAGTTAGCTATATTCCAATAATAAGATAGTCGAATAGTAGTTATATGCAACTTCTGTTCACTCTATCCTATGGAATATAAGCTAACTTTTTTGAGGTTACTGACCTTTATCTTTAATACGTCTAACTGGAATATCTTTTAAAATATCATTAATAACATAGCTTGCACATATGAGTCCTACCACACTTGGTACAAAGGCGTTAGATGAAGGTGGCATTTGACCTTTACGATTAATCGCATTTTTATCGCCAACAGTTTCTTTTACATCTTCACGAATCACAATTGGACTTTCATCAGAGAATACGACTTTGACTCCTTTTCTAATGCCTTGTCTTTTTAATCTATTTCTAATCACCTTGGCCATTGGATCTGTATGCGTTTTAGAAATATCTGCAATTTCAAAACGTGTAGGATCCGTTTTATTTGCTGCACCCATACTTGAAATCATATCAATTCCACGCTCTAGACATTCTTTCATAAGGTGTACTTTATAAATAATGGTATCACTCGCATCAATAAAGTAGTCTATATGATAATTATTAAAAATTTGTTCATATGTCTCTTCTGTATAAAACATATGAAGCGACGTTACTTTACAATCTGGATTAATCAATTTAATTCGCTCTTCCATAAGCGTGACCTTACTTTGACCTATCGTAGATGTTAATGCATGAATTTGTCTATTAACGTTTGTAATATCAACATCATCTTTGTCAATAAGTATAATATGACCAATATTTGTTCTAGCAAGTGCTTCTGCAGCGAAAGATCCGACTCCTCCGATACCAAGAACTGCTACAGTTTTATTTTTTAATAAATCTAAGCCTTCTTGACCAATGGCCAATTCATTTCTGGAAAATTGATGTTTCATTCTGTACTCCTTTATCAAACTAAACCTTAATTAGCTTTTCATTTATATATGTATATTCATTATTGTAAAAATTCACATAAAAATACGCAAGACCGAAGTCTTGCGTATCGATAGAGTCCGTAGGTGCCGTAGTTGTAAATAGCTTGATCATTCGGCCTGCTATATACAGGTGGGTGCCCTGTTTCTCGTTTTGCAAGTCCTCCTATCGAGGCGTGTGCGCTGCGAGAAAACCTATTGGGCTCCCTGATCAAAGAGTGTTAGGCCCAAATAAAAAGCAAACTTACGTACACCACAGATGACTATCTTATGAAATAATCTTACCACAAATTCGAATTTAAAGAAATTTTTAAACTCAAAGTAACAACTTTTTTATGTCTAAATTTTTAACTTTAGTAAGCGGTATTGAGTTTTCATCTAGGTCCACATTGCCCGAGGGATTTCTTATCGAAATCCTTTATGTCGGGAGCCTAACCCCAACTTGCATTGCTCGTAGAATTTCTTTTTGAAATTCTCTATTTTGGGGCCCCTAGTGTCTGATTCGTAGTGAGAGTTCTTCTAGTTGTTTGTCTGATACTTCTCCTGGTGCGTCTGTTAATAGGCATGTTGCTGATGCTGTTTTAGGGAATGCGATTGTATCTCTTAGGTTTGTTCTGTTAGTGAGTAACATCACTAGTCTGTCTAATCCTAATGCTATACCGCCGTGTGGTGGTGCACCGTATTTAAATGCATCAAGTAAGAAGCCGAATTGTTCTTGTGCTTGTTCAGTAGAGAATCCTAAAACTTCGAACATTTTTTGTTGTAATTCACCATCATGTATTCTTATTGATCCCCCACCAAGCTCATAACCATTTAATACGATATCGTATGCGTTTGCTTGAACATTTTCAGGTTCAGAATCTAGTTTCGAAATATCTTCTTGTTTAGGAGATGTGAATGGATGATGTGCAGCAACATAACGTTTAGCATCTTCATCATATTCGAGTAATGGCCAATCAGTTACCCATAAGAAGTTTAATTTAGACTCGTCGATTAATCCTAATTCTTTGGCCAATTTAATACGTAACGCTCCTAAACTTTGAGCAACCACACTAGGTTTATCGGCTACAAACATAACTAAATCACCAGGTTTAGCTCCAGTCAATGTTTTTAATGTTCCTACATTAGCATCTTCAAAGAATCTAGCGATTGGGCCACTTAAGCCATCTTCGACTACTTTAACCCAAGCTAATCCTTTAGCACCGTAAATATTTACAAATTCAGTTAATGAATCCATATCTTTACGTGTATATTGATCCGCAGCACCTTCAGCAACAATTGCTTTAATTTCGCCTTCATTTTCAACAGTATCTTTAAAGACTTTGAAATCCATGTCTTTACCTAATTGAGATACATTAATGAGTTCCATATCAAAGCGTGTATCAGGTTTATCTGAACCATATCGGTCCATAGCTTCAGCGTATGTCATACGTGGGAACGATTCCTCTACATCGATACCTTTAACATCTTTAACAACTTTACGTAACATCTCTTCGCCCATTGAAATAACATCTTCTTGATCAACAAAACTCATTTCAATATCTACTTGCGTAAACTCAGGTTGACGGTCTGCACGTAAATCTTCATCACGGAAACACTTAACGATTTGATAATATTTATCAAAACCACTTATCATTAATAATTGTTTAAACAGCTGAGGTGATTGAGGTAAAGCGTAAAATTCACCTTCATGAACACGTGAAGGTACTAAATAGTCACGAGCACCTTCTGGTGTAGATTTAGTTAATACTGGCGTTTCTATATCGAAGAAGCCATTATCATCTAAATATTGACGAATTGAACGTGTTGTTTGATGTCTCATTTTGAAAGTTTGAGCTAATTCTTGTCTACGTAAATCTAAATATCTATATTTTAAGCGGATGTTCTCGTCTACATTGACGTTTTCTTCGTTAATTGCAAACGGAGGCGTTTCTGACTTATTAATAATCTCTATATTTGAAACTTGAACTTCTACTTGCCCTGTTTTAATTTTAGGATTAATTGTTTCTGGGTCACGTTTAGTAACAACACCTTGTACTTCTACAACATACTCAGAACGTACTGTTTCAGCTACTTTTAAGGCCTCTTCTGAAAAGTCCGGATTGAAAACGATTTGAACAATACCTTCACGATCTCTTAAATCTACAAAAATTAATCCTCCGAGATCACGGCGATTGTGTACCCATCCTTTTAAAGTTACCTTTTCATCTAATAAATCTTCTGTGACTAAACCACAATATGTTGTTCTCTTACTCAAAGTTATACTCCCTTTCTACTTTTTAAAATAATTAATTAACTGATCAAGTTGTATATTTTCTGACTCGCCTGTAGTCATATTTTTAATTGCAATGGAATTATTCTCAAGTTCTTGATCGCCAATAACAATTGTATATTTTGCATTTAATCTATCGGCTTGTTTCATTTGTCCTTTAATTTTTCTATTGAGATAATCTTTATCAGCTTTCACATCATTTTTTCGTAAGTCATTTAAAAGCTTCACTGCATAACGATCAGCTTCCTCACCCATCGTTACGATAAATAAATCAAACTTTTCTTCAATATCTAACTCAATACCTTCTTCTTCTAGTGCAAGTAAGAGTCTTTCAATACTTAAAGCAAATCCAATACCTGTTTCACTTGGTCCATCTAATAACTGTAGTAAACCATTATAACGACCGCCACCGCATAATGTAGTGATAGCTCCATCATAGTTTGGATTATCCATCATAAGTTCAAATGCTGTGTGGGTATAATAATCCAGACCTCTTACTAGATTTGGGTCTTCTACATAAGGAATATTTAAGTCATCTAAATGATGTTTTACTTGTTCATAGTATGCTTTAGAATCATCATTAAGATAATCTGTTATACGAGGTGCGGTTTTGATTGCTTCTTTGTCTCTGTCAATTTTACAATCTAAAATACGCATCGGATTTGTGTGCAAACGAGATTGGCAGTCTGAACAAAACGTATCAATAACAGGTTCAAAATGGTTAACAAGCGCTTCGTTATATTCTTTTCGTGATTCACTATCACCGATACTATTAATAACGAGTTTAAGATGTTTTAAACCAAAAGATTCGTAAATGTGCATTACCATAGCTAAAACTTCAGCATCTATACTCGGATTTTCAGCACCAATCGCCTCTACACCAAATTGATTAAATTGACGATAACGTCCTTTTTGTTTACGTTCATATCTGAACATAGGACCGTTATAATATAATTTAACAGGTTGATTAGGATTACCTTGCATTTTATGTTCTATATAAGAACGAACAACCGCTGCAGTACCTTCAGGTCGTAAAGTTAAACTACGATCTCCTTTGTCTTTAAAGGTATACATCTCTTTTTGAACTACATCGGTAGAATCGCCAACACCTCTTGCGAATAGTTCAGTACTTTCAAATATAGGTGTGCGAATTTCTTTATAATTATATAATTCCATGAGTTCATCTAATTTATTCTCAATGTGGCGCCATTTGATTGAATCTTCAGGTAAGATATCTTGCGTGCCTCTTGGAATCTTTATCATATCATTGTCTCCTTTGTCGTTAGTTTCAGAATAGGTCATCATGACGACTAAGGTGATGATTATCCCCAATTAAGAAAATAAAAAGTCCCTTGTATAGTTTAAAACTATACAAGGGACGTAATAACCGTGTTGCCACCCTAATTGATCAGTCTCTTAATAAGAGCTTGACCCACTCAATACGCTTAACGTGCGTAAGCCGACATTAGTTTCCTAAAGTACCTCTTCTTGTGTTCAAGAATTAAACTACTCAGTACAATCTTACAGCCTAGGATTGTATTTCTGCGCAATACTTTGCTACCTTTTTCGTTTAATCTTCCAAGAATAATAATGGTTTTATTTATAAAGTTCATTAATTATGATAACGAGTTTTATTTTAATTTGCAAGTTCTATGATGAGAAATATTGTTTAAGACCATCAACTACTGCTTGCTCTACGACATGACGATGTAGTTGGTCTTTAATCATATTTTCATCGGTTGGATTACTAATATATCCGAGTTCTAACAATACAGCTGGCACATCAGTTTGTCGGAGTACTTGATAATTCTGTTGTCGCGCACCTCTATTAGTAAGCAAGGCTTTTTTCTGGATATTAGAATTTAATGTTTGAGCGAGCGATTCTTGATTATCTTGTAACCAATAAACGGTTGCACCGTTAGCATTAGAGGAATCTAAAGAGTCATTATGTATACTGATAAATGCGTCGCCTTTAATATTTCTATCATCTAAAGACACATATTTATCTGTGGTGCGAGTCATTTTGACTTTGGCACCTTCTTTTTCAAGTAATATTTTAAGTTCTTTAGCAGTTTTCAAAGTGTAATTCTTTTCTAAACTTTTAGAGGGGGTGTTACTTGATGCACCCTGGTCACTACCACCATGACCAGGATCAAGTACAATTGTTTTACCTTTAAGAGGATTAGAAGCTTTAGAGTTGTCAGCATGTATATTTAAGTTAGTATGCCAACCGGCAACCCAGCCTTTTTCTGTTCCAGCCCGATTTTGGACTTCTATCCATTTACCTTGTTTATCTACTTTCTTAAAGCTATCACCTTTTTCAATTTTGTAAATGATAGGATAGGCTGCATTAGGACCTGTTCTTAATTCAGCATTTTCAGTGATTGTAATCTGACCAGTATCCTCATCACCTTGATTGAGAAACATAAATAACAAAATAATAAATAGAATGAATGCTATGACTACTACAAGTGTAAGCCAATTTTTTAGGCCATGTCGTGTTAACCAAGCATCTATTTTGTTCATAGAATTTTTCCATCCTGTGATTCATAGATTATAGTAACAGGACCATCGTTGTTAATTTCAACATTCATGTGTGTACCAAATTCGCCTGTTTTAACAGTTAAACCGTATGATTCTAATTCCTCATTAAATCTTTCATAAAGTTGTTTCGCTTCTTCAGGGCTTTTTGAATTTGAAAATCCAGGACGATTACCTTTCTTAACATCTGCATAAAGTGTGAATTGAGATACAGATAAGATTTGTCCATCAACTTGTTGAATATTAAGGTTTAATTTGTCATTTTCATCTTCAAATAATCGAGCGTTAGCAATTTTTTTGGCAACGATTTTGATATCTTCTTCAGTAGAATCTTTGCCTACACCTACTAGTAAACAAAATCCTCTCTCGATTTCATTATCGATAGAATCATTTATTACTCTTGCATGTTTAACTCTTTGTACAATTATCTTCATTTCTTTTGCACCTCTAGTTCCAAACTCTCGATACTGTATATACGTCACCTAGTTGTTTTATCTTTTCAACGACGCGATAAACATCGTTAACATTTTTCACCATCACGCTAATATTTATCACAGCATTTTTGTCTACATCAGAACGACCTGAAACTTTAATTAAACTACCTGCTGTCGAATTAACAGCTTGTAGCACTTCATTAAGTAAACCATTTCTATCGTATGCTGTCACTTCTAAATCAACTTGATAACGTTGAGTTGAATCTTTAGATTTAACCCACTCTACAGAAATCAACCGGTCTGTCTCGTTTTTTATATTTGGACAATCTGTACGGTGAACTTTTATACCGTGACCTTTGGTGATATATCCTACAATATCATCACCAGGTATAGGATTACAACATTTTGACAGTTTGATAAGGACGTTTTCTAATCCTTCAACATATACACCACTGTCAGTAATAATATCTTCTTTAATAGGAACTGATTTTGTAACTTCTTGGGCTTCATTTAAAGCTTTCTGTTTATCTAATATTCGTTGTTTTTCAGTTAGTTTATTAACAATTTGTACGGAAGTTACGCCACCAAATCCTACAGCCGCAAATAAATCCTCGTCGTTTGCAAAATGATACTTATCATTTACAACCTCTAAATTCTTTTCGGTTAAAACATCTTCAACACGGAATCCCTGTTCCTTAATTTCTGCTTCAACCATAAATTTACCTTTTTCAATATTTGAGGAGCGGTCTTGTTTTTTAAAGAAACTTTTAATTTTACTTTTCGCACTTGAAGATTTTACGATTTTCAACCAATCACGACTCGGTCCATATGAGTGTTTACTGGTACGTATTTCAATGATATCACCTGTTTGTAGTACATAATCAATAGGTACAATTTTGCCATTTACTTTTGCACCGATCATTTTATTACCTACTTCACTATGTATGGCATAAGCGAAATCAATAGGCACTGCTCCATATGGCAATTCAATAACGTCACTCGCAGGTGTAAACGCATAAACTTTGTCGCTTTGTAAATCGTATTTTAAAGACTCCATAAATTCTTGAGCATCAGTGGAGGTACGATCTGTTTCAGCTAGTTCTTTTAACCAATTAAGTTTGTTTTGGAAATCTTGAGTTTTCTCATTAACCGTTTTTCCCTCTTTATAAGCCCAGTGAGCCGCTACACCGTGTTCGGCAATTTCATGCATTTCATATGTTCTAATTTGTATCTCGAGTGGATCACCATTAGGACCTACAACTGTAGTATGAAGAGATTGATACATATTTTGTTTTGGCATAGCTATATAATCTTTAAACCTACCCGGCATAGGTTTCCATAATGTATGAACAAGACCTAAAATGGCGTAACAATCATTAATTGAATTAACAATGATACGTATTGCTAATAAATCAAAAATTTGATCAAATTGTTTTTTCTGTTTCATCATTTTACGGTAAATACTATAAATATGTTTAGGTCTACCATTAATCTCACCAGAAAGGTTCATTTTTTCCATTTCTGCTTCAATTTTGTTTATCGCATTATCTATATATGCTTCACGTTCACTACGTTTTTTCTTCATTAGATTTACAATACGGAAGTATTGGACGCTATCAATATATCTTAAAGCTGTATCTTCTAATTCCCATTTGATTGTGTTAATACCTAAACGATGCGCAAGTGGAGCATATATCTCCAAAGTTTCCTTTGAAATTCTGACTTGCTTCTCTCTAGGCATTGCTTTCAATGTTCTCATATTATGCAGACGGTCTGCTAACTTCACTAAAATAACTCGAACATCTTTAGCGATGGCTATAAATAGTTTTCTATGGTTTTCAGCTTGTTGCTCTTCTTTAGAGCGATATTTAACTTTTTTAAGTTTTGTTACACCATCTACAATACGAGCAACCTCTTCATTGAACATATCTTTAACATCTTCAAATGTATAAGGCGTGTCTTCTATGACATCATGTAGAAAGCCGGCTACGATTGTAGGCCCATCGAGTCTCATCTCAGTTAATATACCTGCAACTTGAATAGGATGCATGATATAAGGTAAGCCATTTTTTCTAAACTGACCCTGATGGGCTTCATAAGCGATATGATAACTCTTAAGTACATATTCATATTCACTTGCCGATAAATATGATTTAGCTTTATGAAGAACCTCATCCGCACTATATGGATATTCGTTGTTCAAATTATGACACCCCACTCAAATTTATTACTATTACATACCTTAGTATTTAAACGCTAAATAAACGAGTTAATTTATTTGCTTTTATAGGTTTTTGATTTTGAAAATTAAAATATAATATATTTGTAAAATTCTGATTATATTAAATCTATGCCCTTATCCATACAATAAGTAATACTTACTTCCACTTTACTATAACTTTTACCCTAACTTAAATAAGGTAGTTCACTTTAATTTAAATAATAGTTCTATGATACTACAATTTTTTAAATAAATAAACGTGGGTAGACTTTAAAGCTTACAATCTATTTATTAAATTTCGCTAAAATAAGGTTACTTTTGCAAATATAAAAAAGCTATATCCTGTATTAAAATTTAAATAATACAAGATATAGCTTTGAACATAACTTTAGTTATTCATCATATGAAATAAGACTCATGACATCATAATCTTTTATCTTTTCAATACCATGTAGATATTTTAATTCGATAATAAATGCAATACCTACAACGATGCCACCTAATTTCTCTACAAGTTTAATTGCCGCTTCAATTGTACCACCCGTAGCGAGTAAATCGTCTGTAATCAACACACGTTGACCTGGTTTAATCGCATCTTTGTGCATAGTTAAAATGTTTGTACCGTACTCTAAACTATATTCGTAACGAATAACCTCTCTAGGTAATTTACCTTCTTTACGCACAGGAGCAAATCCAATCCCCATAGAGTATGCCACTGGACAACCAATAATAAATCCTCTAGCTTCTGGCCCTACTACAACATCAACATCTCTTTCTCTCGCATACTCCACGATTTGATCAGTCGCGTATCCATATGCTTTACCATTATCCATAATTGTAGTTATATCTTTAAAACTTACTCCCGGTTTTGGCCAATCTTGAACTTCTGAGACATATTGTTTTAAATCCATTAAATTTCCTCCTAAATTTTAACTCAATTGAGACATTATCCAATTCTTAATATTTGAAAAGTCATCGTACAGTAATCTTTTTTCTACTTCTATTCGAGATTGTCTTAATTGGTAAAGACGACTCGTCTCGATATCTTTTTTACTAGAGTGTGAATTTATTTTAATAAGACCATCCTCGTTGTAAATAAAATTAAGCTCATTAAAAACTTTAAGCATAAACTTTAATATTTCTGGCTTAACTTTTAAAAACTCACACAACATCATACCCTCTTTAGCTAAATTTGTTTCTTGTTTGTTAATTAAAGCTTTAAAACATTCTTTAAACAATGCTTTGCTTGGCATACCTTCAAAATAAATTGATTGATCATGTTGCAAAACAAGATAAAGCTGGGAAAATTGTAATTGTTTAAGCGTTTCTTCAATTTCATTCATTGTTGTAGGTAAATCTCTGAGAACTACTTTATCATATTGTGATTCTATAGTTTCACCATAATAATAATGATGCTCATTGGTTTTATCCTTTTTAGGATGAATCACATATGCTGTATTAGAATTATTTTCAGTGAATTGAAGATGCTTACGTTTGCTTCGATAATCTAAGATTTGTATTGTTTCTGTAGCAATATCTTGAATAATTAATTGGGGTGATTGATTTCCATTCCATTCATTGATTTGAAGGTTACCTATTAAATTAAGTGGTTGCCCCATTTCGATTTCTTTAGCAAGATGTCCATAACTCCAGTAAAGTGCCGCTAATTGATTCTCCCCAAGTGCCACTTTTAAATGTTTACCTTCTTGGCCTATAGCTTTAATCGATTTAACATTTAAATCATTAACTTCAAATATAGGACTATTAAAGTCTGTACCAAAAGGACGCAATTTTTGTATATCTTGGATATTTTTAACAGTAATTTCACTCTCATTGAGCAGTACATCTACATGTTTACGTGGTGCTAAAGATGTTGATTCTGAAAGTTGCTTCATCCACTCGTTAAGACCTTTTCGTAGTTCATCAATATTTTCTATATCCATAGTCATACCAGCAGCCATATGATGACCACCAAATTTAGTAATTAAATCTTGATGAGCATTCAAAATTTCAAACATTGACACTTGTTCTATCGAACGAGCAGAGCCTTTAGCATGATTTTGCTCCAAATCAATATTCAAGACTAGAGTTGGCAGAGCATAAGTTTCAACAATCTTAGATGCTACAATACCGAGTACTCCTTCATGCCAATTCTCTTTAGCTAATAATAAAAATAAGTTTCCTTGTTGAACTTGTTCCTCAGCTAATGAAAGCGCCTCTTCAGTAATTTCTGCTACAATATCTTTTCTTTCTTGATTGAAATGCTCCACTTGTTCAGCTAAAAATTCTGCTTCCTCAAACTCATCTACCATTAATAATTCAGCAGCTAGTGATGCATCTTCTAATCTACCTACCACATTGAGTCGAGGTCCAATGATAAACCCAATTGTTTCTTCGTTGATTTGATCATTATAACCTGCTTGTTTCAATATAGCATTGATAGAAACGGGTGTCTGATCATTTAATATTTTCAATCCTCTTTTAACTATTGAACGATTTTCATCTGTTAAAGACACTAAATCTGCAATCGTTCCTATAGCTGCTAATGCTATAAATTGTTGAGGCGGATGACTTAATAAAGCTTGCGATAACTTATATGCAACACCAGCACCACAAAGATATTTAAACGGATAGTCAAAATCCGGGTGCATAGGATGTACAATGGCTAATGCCTCTGGTAAAGTACGTCCAATCTCATGATGATCTGTCACAATGACATCCACACCGAGGTCTTGAACCATTTTAATTTCATCATGACCTTGTATTCCATTATCCACTGTAATGATTAGTGAGATCCCCTCATCATATGCATTACGAAAGGCAAGTTCATTAGGTCCATAACCTTCAGAAAACCGATTAGGAATATACCATCCTACTTGAGCACCCAATTGCTGTAATGTATTAACAAGAATAGTTGTTGAAGTGACACCATCAGCATCATAATCGCCATAGACTAAAATACGTTCATTTTTATCAATAGCTAAATTTATGCGATCAATTGCTTTTTGCATATCACTTAATAACCAAGGGTCATGGTCAAGTACTTTATCTTCTAATACATCTAAAATATTATTTTCTTGAACTAGATTCTTGCTTTCCAAAACTTTTTTTACAATAGGTGAAAGATTAAGTTTCTTAGCAAGATCATCTGTTATGTATTCAGTTGGCTGGGCTAAATCCCAATGATATCTTGATTTAATCATAACAATCGTCCTCATTTCCAAAAGTCATTATACCGAACTTTATTTAAAATAAAAAGTACAACCCGTTAAGGATTAAATAATTTCAACAAAAACTGTCAATCAAGTATTAAATACTTAATTGACAGTTAACTAATAGATTAAACTAAGATTTTTTCATCATTTGATTTTTTCTCTTTATAAACCGTTAATTTATTGTTTGGAGATTTCTTCAATTGATGTTTTTTCATGATACCCCAAAGCGGTACGGCGATAAATACAGATGAGAACACTCCTGAGATTAAACCAATTAATAACGCTAATGAGAAGTTAAATATAGTTGGTGCACCAAAGATGAGTATAGCAACAACTACAACTACAACCGTTAAGACCGTATTAATTGAACGTGTCATTGTTTGTCTAATTGATCTATTAACAATATCGTCAATTTGCTCAGGTGACGTAACCACCTTAACTTTATGCAAGTTTTCTCGAACACGATCGAAAGTAACAATTGTATCATTAATAGAATAACCTACAATTGTTAATACAGCTGCGATAAATGTTAAGTCAACTTCTAATCTAAATAAACTAAATACTGCTACGATTATAAATATGTCATGTAATAACGCAAGTACTGCAGATAAGCCCATTCGCCATTCAAATCGAAGTGATACATAAATAATAATACCTATTGAAGCTAGGATTAACGCTGTCATAGCATTTTTAGCGAGTTCTTGACCGATTAATGGTGATACTGAGTTAATTTGTGGTGTATCACCAAACTCTGATTTAATTTTATCACTTAGCTTATTATCTTCTGCTCTTGATAAATTTTTCTTGAATTGTACAGTAGCATTTTTATGACCGCTGCCATTAATTTGAACTTGATCTGGCGATAAGCCGACATCTTTAACAGCTTTTTCGACTTTACCTTGAGTGAGTGATTGATTCGTCTCAATATCTGCTCTTGTACCAGAAGAGAAATCAATACCTAAATTAAGTTTAAAGATTGATAAAATAAATAAACCAACTATGACGATTAAAATACTTAACGCAATAAGCGGTTTTGCTAACTTAACGAAATTCCACTTTTCAAATGATGTTTTAAGGTCATGAACATCTTTACCCTCATTAATGTCATGGCGATCTTTCTTCTTAACTCCAAATAACCAATATTTTTTCTTAAAGAAGTTAGATGATACTAATAATGATAATAGTCCACGTGACAAGAAGACAGCTGTAACGAATATCATTAAAATACCTAATAGTAACATCGTTGCGAAACCTTTAACTGAGCTCTCACCGAAGAAGAACAGCACAGCTGCAGCAATAACAGTTGTTAAGTTTGAGTCAAAGATCGTTAGGAATGAACTTTTGTTTGCTTTAGAATATGCCTGCTTGAGCGTTCGACCTATTCTTAGTTCATCTTTAATCCGCTCATACATAATAATGTTAGCATCAACAGCCATACCTACACCAAGCACAAGTGCGGCAAGTCCAGGTAATGTTAACACACCAGAAATAAAGTTAAATGCAACTAATGTTAGGTAAATGTAAGTAGTCAATGCAATAATTGCTACTAAACCTGGTAATCTGTAGAAGCCTAGCATAAATAGATAAATTATTCCTACACCTATAAATGAAGCGAATATTGTTTTATCTAGAGCATCTTGACCAAATTGTGCGCCAACTGAATTAGAATAAATTTCTTTAAGATCTACAGGTAACGAACCGGCATTTAGTAATTCAGCGATTTGCTTAGCTTCTTTAACACCTTTTTTACCATTGAAACCACCGGAAATTTCGACGCTATCTGAATTAATTGGCTGATCTACGTTTGCGGCAGAAACATATTTAGGGTCTTTACCTTCTTGTTGCTTCTTAGCCTCTTTCTTGTAACTATCACCCTTTTTATAGTCCATCCAGACAACCATAACATTGTCACGTTTTTTTGAAATCTTTTCAGTAACCTTTTTGAATTTTTCTTTGCTTTTAACCTTAAATGTTACTGTTGGTTGATCTTGTTTAAATTCTTGTTTGGCTGAACCTTGTTTGATATCTGAACCAGACATTAAAACATGGTCTTGAGCGTCCCTAATTGTTAAATTCGCTTGCGTAGATAACAATTTACGTGCTTGAGCTTGGTCCTTAATACCAGCTAATTGAACACGTATACGGTTAGGATCTTCAATTTGAATTTTAGGTTCTGAAACACCTAGAACATTAACTCGGTTTTCGAGTGTTCTTGATGTTGCTTGAAGTGCTTTCTTGTCTATCTTTTCTCCTTTATCTAAAGGATTAACTTGATAAAGTACTTCGAAACCACCTTGTAAATCAAGTCCTAAATTAACATTTTTAACTACATTCTTATATGTAAGTCCCATTCCTGTAAAAAGAAGAGCCACAAGTAGTATGAATGCAATTAATCTACTAGTTTTCTTCACATGAACACCTCATTATTTACTTATGTATTTAGCATACTCGATGATTATTTTATCATGCAAGTTAAAATGATATTACGTTCACTTTAACGACCTATCTATATTAACATACTACACTGAATAGTGAAATTATTGGCTTAATTTATAACTTTTAAACAAATTTAACATAATGATTTGTATAAAAAAAAGTGGAACTCCTTTTAAAGAGTCCCACTTTTAATTAAAACTGACCTCATATTATGAAGGGTCAACTTGTTTGATGGCTGGTTTCTCGAAAGTCATTTCCGTACCATGACCATTAACTGTAATGACTACTGTTGTTTCATCAACAGATTTAACAGTACCTTTAATACCGCCTATTGTAGTAACCTTTTGTCCTGATTCTACACGGCTAATCATTTCACGATGCTCTTTAGCACGTTTTTGTTGTGGTCTAATTAAAAAGAACCACATTAATACCAATAATAAAATTGGTAAAATCAATGATGTGAATTGGCCCATTGTTAAATTCTCCTTTTAAAAGTTCTTAGGGTTCTCTACATTTAATCCATACTGTTCAAAGAACGCATCTTTAAAGTCTAAAAGACGGTCTTCTCGAATGGCTTGTCTTATATCTTCCATTAATTTTAGCAGAAAATGTAAATTATGAATAGTAGTAAGACGGATACCAAAAGTTTCTTCCGCTTTGATTAAATGTCTAATATATGCTCTTGAATAATTACGACAAGTATAACAGTCACAATTATCATCTAATGGTCCAAGGTCATCTGCATATTTTGCATTTTTGATAACTACACGACCTTTTGAAGTCATACATGTACCATTTCGAGCGATTCTAGTAGGAAGCACGCAATCAAACATATCCATGCCTCTGATGCTACACTCTATTAATGCATCAGGTGAGCCTACCCCCATAAGATATCTAGGTTTATCTTTAGGCATAAATTGTTCGGTATGTTCAACCATGTCATACATAACTGGCTTCGGTTCTCCCACAGACAGACCTCCGATAGCATAGCCAGGAAAATCAAGGTCAACAAGCTCTTTCGCACTTTGCTCACGTAAATCTTTGTATTCTCCACCTTGAATAATACCGAACAATGCTTGCTCTTCGGGACGCTGATGCGCTTTTAAACATCTTTCTGCCCAGCGTGTGGTTCTTTCAATTGAGTTTTTAACATAATCGTATTCAGATGGCATGGGCGGACATTCATCAAACGCCATCATGATATCTGAACCTAAATCATTTTGTATTTGCATAGACTTTTCAGGGCTAAGGAAAAGTTTAGAACCATTAGTATGATGTCTAAATTCAACGCCCTCTTCAGTTATTTTACGCAAATTACTCAAACTGAAAACTTGAAATCCACCAGAGTCTGTTAAAATCGGACCATCCCAATTCATGAATTGATGTAGGCCCCCAGCTTGCTTGATGATATCATTTCCAGGTTGTAGCCACAAATGATATGTGTTGCCCAAAATGATTTTTGCTTCAATATCTTTAAGTTCTTCAGGGCTCATCGTTTTAACTGTAGCTTTTGTTCCCACAGGCATAAACATCGGTGTCTCAAATGAACCATGTGGTGTATGTACAATACATAATCTTGCCCCTGATTGTTTACATGTTTTAATATGCTCATAAGTTACCGCAGGCATACTTTAAACCTCACATTCTTCTTTAAATAATTAACATTGCATCTCCAAAACTGAAGAATCTGTACTCCATTTCTACCGCTTTATGATATGCATTTAAAATATTTTCTCTAGTACTAAATGCTGAAACTAGCATTACTAATGTAGATTTAGGTAAATGGAAATTAGTAATTAATCCATCAATTGCTTTATATTCAAATCCAGGATAAATAAATATATCCGTCCAGCCACTTTTTTCAACAAATTGCTCGTGGCCTCTTCTAATAGTTTCTAAAGTACGTGTAGATGTTGTTCCCACCGAAATTATTCTTTTACCTTTGGCCTTTGTTTGATTAAGTAAATCAGCAGTTTCTTGAGTCATTTGATAATATTCGCTATGCATTTCGTGATCATCAATGTTATCAACGCTAACTGGTCTGAACGTGCCTAACCCTACATGCAATGTTATAAAAGCGATATTGACCCCTTTTTGCTTAATTTGATTTAATAAATCATCCGTAAAATGTAACCCTGCAGTTGGAGCTGCAGCAGAACCACTTTCTTTAGCGTATACAGTTTGATACCTATCTGGATCATCAAGACGTTCTTTAATGTAAGGAGGTAAAGGCATCTCGCCAAGCTCATCAAGGCGTTCTTGTAAAATACCATCATAGTGTAGACGCATAATACGTCCACCTTGTTCTAATTCTTTAATACATTCAGCAACAATTTTTCCGTCGCCAAATGATAAGCGATTACCCACCTTGATTCTTTTAGCAGGTTTTAGCAATACTTCCCAATCGCTTCCCTCAATTTGAATAAGCATAAGCATTTCTACTTTAGCGCCAGTTTCCTCTTTTAAGCCAAATAGTCTTGCGGGCATCACTCGCGTATCATTTAAAACCAGTGTATCTCCAGGATTTAAATAATCAATGACATCTTTAAAATGGAGGTGAGTCATTTTACCAGTCTCTCTTTGAAGCACAAGCAAACGACTTTGGTCTCTATTTTTTAAAGGTGTTTGAGCTATTAAAGATTCTGGCAAATGATAGTCAAATTCTTCAATATTCAACTTACTCCCTCTTTTCATTCGTATTATTAAAATGCACGTAAGCGAAAGGCGTCGCTTTTCGTCCACGTGGTGTTCGCTCTAAAAAGCCTTTTTGTATTAAAAATGGTTCATAAACATCTTCAATAGTAATGCGCTCTTCACCTATAGATACAGCAATTGTATCTAAACCAACAGGGCCACCATTATATTGATTGATAATACAGTTCATCATTTTATGATCTATATAATCTAAACCTTCTTTATCAACTTGAAGTAATTGTAATGCTCTTTTTGTTGTTTCAATATAAATTTGATCATCTTCATTGACTTGCTGAAAGTCTCTAACACGTTTCAATAAACGATTTGCTACTCTTGGTGTACCACGAGAACGTCGAGCTAATTCTAAAGCACTCTCTTCATCAATACCAGTACCAAGTACATCTGCAGTTCGAGTAATTATTTCTTTGAGATCATTTTCGTTATAATACTCAAGTCTCAAGTGCACCCCAAATCTATCTCTTAACGGTCCTGTTAAACTACCTGCTCTGGTTGTAGCACCGACTAGTGTAAATGGTGGTAAATCTATTCTAATACTACGTGCCTCGTCACCTTTACCAATAATAATATCTAAAAAGAAATCCTCCATTGCTGGATAGAGTACCTCTTCAACGGCACTACTTAATCTATGAATTTCATCTATGAAAAGCACATCACCTGGCTGTAGTCCTGATAGAATTGCAGCTAAATCTCCAGGTCTTTCTAATGAAGGACCTGAGATTGTACGTATATTAACTTCCATTTCATTAGCTATAATATTTGAAAGTGTTGTTTTACCTAATCCTGGTGGCCCGAATAAAAGCACATGATCGAGTGGTTCTTCTCTTAATTTAGCAGCTTTAATGAACACTTCTAAATTACTTTTAATAGAGGTTTGACCAATATATTGTTTGAGTTTAGTTGGTCTCAATGATAATTCGAAATCTGAATCTTCATTATGAAATTGTTGATCGACCATTCTTTTATCCATATTCGTGCCTCCATAAGATACATACTCTATTTATTAAGAAACTAACGTTTGTAAGCCTACTTTTACAGCTTCGTCTACACTAGATACACTTTGCTTGTTTAACACTTTTTCAACCTTAGAAAGTTCACGTTTTGAGTATCCTAATGCTTCTAATGCTAACATAGCTTCTTTAACAACTTGACTTTGTTCATCATTATTAACATCGACTTTAAGCAATGATTCTGAATCTTCCTCAGTAATAGTGACTTTACCTTTTAAATCTAACACGATTTGTCTGGCCGTTTTTTTACCGATGCCAGGGAACTGAGTTAGATAAGCATCATTCTCATTTTCAATTGCTCTTTTCACTCCATTTGGAGAACTAGCTGCTAAAATGGCTAAAGCAGACTTGGGACCAATTCCCGTGACTTTAATTAAACTATGAAACATATCTTTCTCTTCTTCACTAATGAATCCATACAACAATTGTGCATCTTCTCTAACAATCAAAGAAGTGAAAATTTGTACATCTCGATTTAAATATTTTTGAAAACGATAAGAATTAGGTGTTTGAATTTCATAACCTATTCCTGAAGTTTCAACCACTACATGAGTTGGAAATAATTGCGTTAATGTTCCTTTTACATAAGCATACATGTTGGCACTCCCTTTACATACTCATACTAATTAACTCAACTTTTGAAACATGTTCTATTTCTCTAAGTGTATTGACTACATCATCAATTGAGAGATAGGATGATTGAGCGTTAAGTGATAAAGTAATCGTAGCTTTATCTTCCATAGGTACACTTTGGTGTATCGTTAATACAGATAATTGAAGTTTTGAAATTGTATTTAGTACTTGTGCTAACATTCCTACTATATCATTAACATATAAAATGAGTGTAAACTCCCTATGATCTAGCATCTTTTCATCTACAGGAAATATAGTTTCCCTATATTTATAAAAGGCACTACGGGATAAGTTGAACTGTTTAACTGCATCATAAATGGACAATTCAGGATTGTTTTTTAAAGCATCTTTAACTTTCAAAGTTTTAACAACAGATTCTGGTAATACATCTTCTCTAATTAAATAAAACTTTCTATAGTCTTTATTGTCCATAGTCTACACTCCTATTCGACAAATTCAAATTCCCCACCTAGAATTCTAACGATATCTCCATTGCTACATCCTCTTTCTCTTAATGCATCATCAATACCCATTGAACGCATTTGTCTTGCAAATCGACGTACGGCAGGATCACTATTGAAATCAGTCATTTTGAACATTCTTTCAATTGCATTACCACTTACTACATAAGCACCATCGTCGTCTCTAGTAATTGTAAATGCATCTTGGGAAGGCGTGTGTTTATATAAAACACGATTGACGCCTATATTTTCATCTTCTTCAACTGAGAAGTCAACATCTTTAACTTCTTCTAGTTTATCAGCAATGAGATACAACAATTGATCTATGTTATCTCGTGTGATAGTTGATACCGGAACAATTGTAATATCTTCGCCAACTTCCTCTTTAAAAAGTTCTAAATTATCTTTAGCGTCAGGAATGTCCATTTTATTAGCCACTACAATCTGTGGGCGATCTTCAAGTCGTTGCTTATAATTAACAAGTTCTTGATTGATGATTTTATAGTCTTCAATAGGATCTCTTCCTTCAGAACCACTCATATCTATCATGTGAACAATCACTTTAGTTCGTTCTACATGTCTTAAAAATTGATGACCTAGACCAACGCCATCTGAAGCACCTTCTATAAGACCAGGTAAATCAGCCATAACAAAACTTCTACTGTCTGGCGTAGAAACTACACCTAAGTTTGGCTTAATCGTAGTAAAATGATAAGCTCCAATTTTAGGTTTTGCTTTTGAAACAATAGATAATAACGTAGATTTACCAACACTAGGGAAACCAACTAAACCGACATCCGCTAATAATTTAAGTTCTAAGGTTACATCTAGTTCCTCACCGGGCTCACCATTTTCGCTGAAATCAGGTGCTGGATTACGTGGAGTAGCAAAACGAGAGTTACCACGACCACCACGGCCCCCACGTGCAACGATAGCTCTTTGACCGTCTTCAACTAAGTCAGCTAAAACCTCTTCAGTTTCTACACTTTTAATAATTGTACCTGGGGGCACTTTTAATACTAAGTCTTCAGCATTTTTACCATGCATATTGCTACTTTGCCCATTTTCACCTTTTTTAGCTTTAAAGTGTCTTTGATATCTAAAGTCTAAAAGTGTTCTTAAACCTTCATCTACTTCAAATACAACTGAGGCACCTTTACCACCGTCACCTCCAGCTGGTCCACCAAAAGGTACATATTTTTCTCTTCGATAAGCAGTGATTCCGTTACCTCCATCACCTGCTTTGAGAGATATTTTGACTTGATCGACAAACATATATCTCACCTCTTTTACTCTGAATTTTTCATCCTTATAATTATATCATTATCCCTATTTATAGAAAAATTTTTAATGTGTATATCAATTTAAACAATAATAAAACACCAGAAGCATTCACTTCTGGTGTTAACTAGACAAAATTATTCAGCAACTGCGTATACAGAAACTTGTTTTTTGTCGCGACCTTTGCGTTCAAATTTAACAACGCCGTCGATTTTAGCGAATAATGTATCATCGCCACCACGACCTACATTTTCACCAGGGTAGATTTTAGTACCACGTTGGCGATAAAGAATTGAACCACCTGATACATATTGACCGTCAGCACGTTTAGCACCTAAACGTTTAGATTCAGAGTCACGTCCGTTTTTAGTAGAACTTACCCCTTTTTTAGATGCGAAGAATTGTAAGTTTAATTTTAACATCGGGATACACCTCACTTATAATTTAATCTGATATTCTCATTATATTCTTCTTCAATTGTTTGTAAAGAAACTAACATCGCTTGAAGAATTAATTGCGCTTCTTTGTTATTAGTATCAACACTTCTTATATGAAAATGACCACCATCATCATCGTAATCGATGTCAGGCTTTTCTGATGTCAATCCCATAATTGCGTTCACACTACCAAATAAAACTGCTGAGGCACCAGCACAGACAATGTCATGACCATATTCACCATGATTCGCATGACCATCCATGATCACATCTGTGACTTTGCCTTCATCATCAACTGTAATATCAACAGTAATCATAAAATTATGCGTTAATTTTATCGATAGTTAATTTAGTAAATGGTTGACGATGGCCTTTTTTACGTTTTGAGTCTTTACGACGTCTGTAAGTGAATACAGTGATTTTTTTGCCGCGTCCTTGTTTGTTAACAGTAGCAGTAACTGACGCACCTTCAACAGTTGGCGCACCAACTTTTACTGAATCTCCACCTACAAATAATACTTTATCAAAAGTGAATGAGTCACCTTCATTTACGTCTAATTTTTCAACGAAGATTTCTTGACCTTCTTCTACTTTGATTTGTTTTCCACCTGTTTCAATAATAGCAAACATACTTTGCACCTCCTATATAATAAGTCACGCCATATACAGGTGACACCTTCATGAGCTATACAATGAAGCTAGCTTGAATAGACAAACAAAATAATATATTTGCCTTCGTACTTAAACCTGTATTTGAGCGGTTGTATGTAGCCTGAAACTACTCAACTACTGTATCTTACCATCACTAAGCTTTACTGTCAATTGCGTTTTGCATTTTTCGCGTAAATTTTATTGATGATAGGATATAAAATTAATAATAAGATAAAATTAATTATAAACGTTGGGATTAATCTGAATAAAATAAAATCAATAAAATCAAATTGAATAAATCCAATTACTGCATATATAGCTGCTACATAAATTTCAAGTATCACTGTACTTAACAACACGATGCTAAATAGCATTGTATGGTCTCTATAAAACACTTTAAAGAATTTATCTACAATCACAACTAATATAATGTAACCAAACATATATAAACCGTATATACTTCCAAAATATAAATCTGTAACTATTCCGAAAAAGATAGCAAGAATAATTGATACACCAAAACCTCTATATACAGTCATTATCAATATGTACATTAAAGTTAAATGAGGAACAAAGATAATGTCGATTTTACCGAAATGCAATGGAATAACTAATCCTATAGCCGTATCTATATAAAATAAAAGTGCTCCAATTAGTAAATAATAAAGCGTTCGCATTAGTTATCCCTGCTTTCATCATCGGGAATCGTGCTCACATCACGTTTTGCAACATATACATGATTTAAGTCAGCTAAATCAGCACCAGTCTTAACTCTTACCTCTTTGGCAAGTCCGTATTGATCATTTTCAACATCTGTAACTTCACCTATGTAAAGATCACTTGGTAACTGGTCAGCTAAGCCACTGGTTACTACCTTATCTCCTTTTTTCACACTATCTTTGTTGTTAATATCACTAATCACTAATTCTTCATTCTTAGCATCATAATGATCAATCAAACCAAAAACATTTTTAGAACCGTGTTGTACGTTAACTGAAAGTTTACCTGCTCTCGTATGAGTGGAAATCAGATCGACTTGAGCAGAAAATTGATTTACCTTTGTGACTCTACCAACCAAACCTTCAGAAGTCATAACCGCCATATTATTTTTAATGCCAGATTTAGAACCCTTGTCTATCACAATTGTATTCATCCACTGATCTGGGTTTCTAGCAATCACTGTTGTTGAAATAGGCTCATATTTTGATAAATCTTTAACGTCTAATTCTTTTTTAAACTTTTTATTTTCAGTTTCTAACTTTTGATTCTTTGCCTCAAGTTGTTTAATTTTATTTTTATCTTCTTTCGATCCACCATTATTGAAAATATTTCCAATAGCTCCAGTTACAAAATTAATAGGATAACTCACAACTCTTTGTCCTAAAGAAACTGAGTCTCCTACATATTGTTCTGGAGGTGATTGGTTTTGGGAACGAATGGATAAACCAATTAACGCTATAAAAACGATAATTGCACATAAAACAACAATGAGCTTGTTATTTTTGAAAAAATTAAGCACCCAGAACACCTCTATAAGACTAAATTTATTATCCTTTTATATTTTATATTACTCACTACATGAAATAAAGCACTAACTAATCTAAAAGGTAAAATTTATAATAAGTAATGTTAAACTTATTAAAAACATTATGCCTAAATACATAAAAAAACTACTAACCTTATCGTTAGTAGTTTAATAAAATATGACTTTAAATTTATTTAGTTTCATCTTCGCTATCATTTTTATCTTTCTTTTCGTCTTCGCTATATAGTGTTTCTTCTTTTCTCCAACGAGCAAAAAGATTTTGTGCTTTTGCTTGTTCGTTAGCTTGTTTTTCTTTTGATTGTTCAGCCATTAGAAATCACACCAACCTTTAATGTATTTATCTATATATAAAGGTTAACTTATTTAAAAATACATTTCAAATTCATAGTTTACAGTTTTTACTTAAAAGCTTCTGATGGTTTTAACTCTATATGTTGTCCTAATTTATTTAGATCCTGTTGCATTTCAAACTCTGTGTTATATACTCTTATAGAATCTGAACCAAATTTATATATTATAAATTCGTCCCCTCTTTGGCCTGCTAAGTATTTATTATTATAGCCCATTCTACCTATACCAGATACTGACATAAATTCTTTCTTATCAATCATATTAAATACATTTTTAATTTGACTAGAAGGGACATTATTGATGATGTCGTTTTCTTTTAATGAATAACTTTTGCCGTTTTGTGGCTGAGCAGGTAGTCTGTTATTTGCCGGAGTATCATGCATATTTTGTTGAATATAATTAGTACTTTCATGTAAAGGATTCCATTCTTGATCTCTAAGGAAAGGGGCATACTTCAATGCTATATAAATAATAGCAATAATAGCTAGCACAGCAATAATATTCTTAACTATACTAAATATAAATCTCATATTCGCCCTCCTTATCATATTTAATTAAGTATATGTTAAATGTTTTTAGTTTACATCAGACTATAGGTGTAGAAATATTATATCTGTAGACGGATGCTAACATTCATTAAATGAATTATAATAAGCAATATAACATGCATACGTGATGAGGAGGGACAGCGTTTGATAAGTATCTTAACTATTATTTTGATAGTATTATTAGTCGTACTTCTCTTTAGAGTTGGTCTATCTATACTACGTTTCTTAATATCTGCAGGGATTGTTTTACTATGTATTTATTTGGCGTATCAAGGAGTAATTTGGCTATTAGATAACTATCAAAACTTGATATCTTATGTTAATTAATTTAAGAGTTAGCTATACATTGTGAGTGAATGTTTCAAAACCACTTCAATGTTTTTTAGCTAACTTTTATTATTTTTTAATTAATTTAGATAACCAATTTATTAATATATAACTCCCCACTAGAAGTAATCCCCACAATACACCTGTTATTATAGCTCCAATGATTATAAATATTAATTCATTCAATTGCTTTGTTACTATACTACCTAACAAAGATGCTGTAACTATACCTATAATCGATAAAATAATCGTTATGAAACCACGTCTAATAGTCATTATATTATCTAGGATATTAAGCCTTATTACGTAAATCACTGGCATGATCATACCTAAAATTAGAAATAAACTCATATAAAATATCTCCTTATTTTTTAATAAGAAAATTATACACTATGTGACTGATATAAACTAATTGATTTCAATGCTCCTCAAAATAGCCTGCTTCAACCAAACTTGTAAATTGATTATCTCCAATGATGATGTGATCAAGTACATCAATTCCTAAAATAGCACCACACTCTTTTAAACGTAAAGTCGTAGTAATGTCTTCTCTAGAAGGTGTTACATCACCTGAAGGATGGTTGTGAACAATAATGATAGCATTAGAGGATTCTCTAATTGCAATATTAAATACCTCACGTGGATGAATAATCGAACTATTAAGTGTTCCTTTGAAGATCCAAGATTGTTTTATAACGATATTTTTTGAATTAAGTAATAATACTACAAAATGTTCCTGATCTAAATCTTTCATAGAAGACATCATCAAATCAGCCACGTCACTCGGATGAGTAATTTTAACTTTATCTATCGTGCTTGATGCATTTAGCCTTTCTCCTAACTCAAAAGCTGCTTGCAATATAATTGCTTTATACAATCCAATCCCTTTTACTTTTAGTAAATCATTGATAGATAATTTTTTTAAATGTCTAATAGAATGATGACTTTTTATAAGTTCATTAGCAATATCTATGCTAGAGAAACCTTTTCTACCAGTATTAATAAGTATTGCCAACAATTCCACATTTGATAAGCTTTTTGCACCGTAATTCATAAGACGCTCTCTAGGTTTCTCGGAAATTGCCATTTCATTTATTTTCAATAATATGTTCCTCCTAATACAATATTTAAATCATTATAGAAAAGCGAAGTGAAAATGAAAGAGAGGAAGACAAAAGGAATTAATGGAATATATTTTAAATCTTTATTAATCAAAAGTTTTATAAAAATGGATATAAAACCACCAAAAATAAAAGTAAACATACATAAATAAATAAGAAAATTTAAAGGTAAGAATAAAGACAGCATGTTAAAAATTACGATATCTCCGTAACCTATATATTTACGTAGAATTAGATATAACAATTGCGAAATTAAAAAAGTAATTATAAAAGTATGAAGATATAAATGTGAACAAAAGAAGGCTACTATAACATAGATTGAGGACAATCTTATGTCGATCGATAGATTGTTAATATCGTATATAGAGAAACTGAGTAAAAAAAGAAAAGTTAATAAGAAATGAGAAAAATTGATATTACCATGTGAAAAGTAATACAAAAATATTGGTATAAGCGCTAAAACTTCCCCTATCAAATAATATATTTGTAATTTCTTGTGACAACAGCGAGCGCGCCCTTTGAGTAATATGTAGCTCATAATCGGTAATAAGTCATAAGGCTTAACATTTTGATTACAATGATCACAAACGGATCTTGAAAAGAAATAATTAAATTTTAATGTACCCTTGTGACTAAATTGGTATAAAAAACTAAATATCGCACTACATGAATAAGCCAGTAAAGCCATTTATCATCCTCCTTTAAAATAATTATAAGTAATTTCTTTTGAATGTAAATAGTTGCATAATTAGAGAAATTTTATCATTGGAGTACTTATTTATTGGCTATGTTTAATTTCCATATTTTAATGGCTTTCATATAAAAAAAGAGTAAAACAAGTTAGTATAACTACTCATTTTACTCTTTCTTAATTTAGTTAAATTTAATTTTTGCTTTTATTTCGCTTATAAAATACAAACTACCCGTGATGATTAAACCTTCACCAGTGTAATTTTCAATAAACTGTACATAATCTTCTACAAGTTCTACATTATCTAAATTAGTTTCATCAGCAATTTCTTCTTTAGTTAAAGCTTTAGGAAAATCGAAATCCGCTAAATAAAACTGCGAGGCAATTTCACTTAAATTATGAATCATCGAATTAATTGGTTTGCCTTTAATTGCTGAGAAGAGTACATCAATTTTATCTCTACCATAGTAATGTTTAATAGTATCGATTAAAGCTTCTACACTTTCATTATTATGTGCACCATCGATAACCATAAGCGGCTGTTCTTTCACTTGTTCAATACGTCCAGTCCAATTTACAGTTTCAATACCATCAATCATCTTATTAAAATCTAAATCAATAATATCCGCTTCATTAAGTTCAATAAGCGCCGTAATTGCCAAGGAAGCATTTTCTTTCTGATGTTCACCCATCATATTTAAAATGATAGTTTCTAGTTCATAATCTTTATATCGGTAAGTAAACTCATCATCTTGTGAAATGATTGTTACTTCTCTATCTAACTCAATTGGTTTAGCGTTTTGTTCTAAAGCATAGTCTCTCACATACTTAAGAGCTTCATCGTTTTTCACAGCATAGATAACTGGTGTATATGGTTTAATTATTGCTGATTTATCTTTTGCTATATCTAGATAAGTTGACCCAAGAATATCAGTATGATCCAATCCAATACTAGTTAAAATTGATAAAATTGGTTTAAATACATTTGTTGAATCGTGTTTAATTCCTAAACCAGCTTCTATGATAACGAAATCAACTGGATGGATTTCACCGAAGTAAAGGAACATCATAGTAGTAATAATTTCGAACTCTGTTGCTCCACCAAGTTCTGTTTCATTTTCTAAAGCTTCACTAACTGGCTTAACACGCTCAACTAAATCTACAATTTCATCATTAGTAATTGGTGTGCCATTTAAACTAATGCGTTCATTAAAACTTTCTATAAACGGAGATGTAAAGGTTCCGACATCATAACCATTTTCAACCAAAGCAGTTCTTAGATATGCTACCGTAGACCCTTTACCATTGGTGCCGCCAACATGTATACCTCTAATTTTATCTTGAGGATTATTAAATTGTTCTAACATCCATTCCATACGTTTGACACCTGGTTTAATACCAAATTTCGATCTTTCATGTATCCAATACAAGCTGTCTAGGTAATTCATGATCATACTCCTATGCTTTTAATTGTTCGATTCGTGATTTAACACCATTATACTTCTCTTGATAATGTTGTTGTTTTTCTTTTTCTTCATTAATTATTTTCTCAGGTGCTTTATTTACAAAGTTTTCGTTTGATAATTTTTTGTCTACTCTATCTAATTCACTTTGAAGTTTATCTAGTTCTTTTTCTAAGCGAGCGATTTCTTTATCCATATCAATAAGTCCTTCAAGCGGTAACACAACTTTACCCGCTACAACTACTGATGTCATAGCTTTTTCAGGAATTTCAACTTCTGTATCAATAGTGAGTTCGCTTGGGTTACAGAATTTGTGTAAATAACTCGCATTATCTTTCAATGTTTGCTTAACGTTATCATCTTTAGTTTGAATTAAAATTGGTATTGATTTAGAAAGTGGCGTATTCACTTCAACTCTTGATTGACGAACAGATTTAATGATTTCAACAAGTTGCTGCATTGTTTGTTTACTTTCGTCAAACATATATTCAGAGTTAACAGTTGGCCAATCTGCGTTAACTATAGTTTCACCTTCATGAGGTAAACTTTGCCAGATTGTTTCTGTAACAAAAGGCATAAATGGATGTAACATCTTCATAATTTTATCAAGAACATAACTTAACACTGAACGTGTAGTTTGTTTCTGAGCTTCATCATCACCATTCATTGGTATCTTACTCATTTCAATATACCAATCACAGAATTCGTCCCAAATAAAGTTATAAAGCGCACGCCCTACTTCACCAAACTCATATTTGTCACTTAAATCTGTTACGGTTTTAATTGTTTCATTTAGGCGAGTTAAAATCCATTTATCAGCCAGCGATAAGTTTCCAGATAAATCGATATCTTCTACTTTAAACTCTTCACCAATATTCATTAAACTAAAGCGCGCAGCGTTCCAAATTTTGTTTATAAAATTCCATACAGATTCAACTTTTTCAGTCGAATAGCGTAAGTCATGACCTGGTGATGAACCAGTAGCTAAGAAGTATCTCAAGCTATCTGCACCATATTCATCAATTACATCCATTGGGTCTACACCATTACCTAATGACTTACTCATTTTACGTCCATCTTCAGCTCTTACTAAACCGTGTAGTAAAACATCATTAAATGGTCTTCTATCTGTGAATTCTAATCCTTGGAATATTATTCTTGCTACCCAGAAAAAAATAATGTCATAACCTGTAACTAAAGCATTCGTTGGATAATAACGTTTAAAGTCTTCAGATTCAGTATCTGGCCAACCTAAAGTAGAAAATGGCCATAAAGCACTTGAGAACCAAGTATCTAATACATCTGCATCTTGCTCCCAATTGTCAATGTCACTTGGTGCTTCTTCCCCTACGTAGATTTCACCAGTTTCTTTATGATACCAAGCAGGAATCTGATGTCCCCACCATAATTGACGAGAAATAGTCCAATCTCTTATTTCTTCCATCCAACGATTAAATGTGTTTTCGAAACGACCTGGGTAGAAATCAATTCTGTCGTCTGTTTTTTGGTTATCTAGTGCTCTTTGAGCTAAAGGTTTCATTTTAACAAACCATTGTGTTGATAAATACGGTTCGACGATTGCACCTGTTCTTTCTGAGTGACCTACAGAATGCGTATGCTCTTCGATTTTAATAACTAAATCTTGATCTTTTAAATCTTGAACAAGTTGTTTACGACATTCGAAACGATCCATACCTTCATATTTACCAGATCTCTCATTCATTTTACCGTATTCATCCATTACGATGATATTTTCTAAATCATGTCTTTGCCCAATTTCAAAGTCGTTTGGATCATGCGCAGGTGTGACTTTCATTGCACCTGAACCAAATTCTATATCAACATATTCATCAGCTAAGATAGGCAATTCTCTACCAACAATTGGTAAAATTACTTTTTTACCAATAACATCTTTATAACGTTCATCGTTAGGGTTAACAACAATCGCTGTATCACCTAACATTGTCTCGGGACGGGTAGTCGCAATTTCAATATAACCTTCACCGTCTGCGTAAGGATATTTAAAGTGATAAAATGCACCTTGCACATCTTCATGAATAACTTCAATGTCAGATAAAGCCGTTCTAGCTTGAGGATCCCAGTTAATAATTCTTTCTCCTCTATAAATTATATCCTTGTTATATAAATCAACAAATACTTTTCTAACAGCTTTACTTAGACCTTCATCAAGAGTAAAACGCTCTCTACTATAATCCAATCCTAAGCCTAGTTTAGCCCATTGTTGTCTAATAAATGAAGCGTATTCCTCTTTCCAATCCCAAGCTTGTTCTAGAAATTTTTCTCGACCTAATTCATGTCTTGAAATACCTTGTTCATTTAATTTTGCTTCTACTTTCGCTTGTGTAGCTATCCCAGCATGATCCATACCTGGAAGATACAAAGTATCGTATCCTTGCATTCTCTTCATACGAGTAATTATATCTTGTAACGTTGTGTCCCACGCATGTCCTAAATGTAATTTTCCCGTCACATTTGGCGGCGGAATAACAATAGTATATGTATCTTTCGATTTATCTTCTGATGGTTTAAAATAACCATTTTTTACCCATTCTTCATAACGACCAGCTTCTACTTCTCTTGGGTCGTATTTCGGTTTCATTTCCATGTAAAAACCTCCTAATAAAATAAAAAAACATCCACCCTAAAAATAGGACGGATGTTCCGTGGTACCACCTATATTCAAGAAAAATAAAGCCTTTTAACATAAACATACTTTATTCTTCGAGCACTTAAGTATAAGATTAACGCTCTCACACGCTTTCACCTACTGAATATTTGTTCAGTGAAAGTTTCATTTTGGGCTACCTTCAATTAAAATCATCTACATATTCACACCAAACATATGCTCTCTTTGAAATGATTAGAATTTACTCTTCCCTATCATTATATTCATTTACTTATTTATAGTATAATGGATACATCAATAAGTCAATGTATTGGAGGTAAAATTTATGAATGAGTGCGCCTTTGGTACTAAAGATGAAACTTATTTAGAATATCATGATAATTTTTGGGGTCAACCTTTATATGATAGTAAAGAACTTTTTAAGTTAATCGCCTTAGAATCCCAACATGCCGGTTTATCATGGCTTACTATCTTAAAGAAAAAAGAATCCTATGAAGAAGCATTCTATAACTTCGAATCAAAAAAGGTTGCCAAAATGTCTGATAAAGATATTGATCGCCTAATGGAATTTCCTAATATAGTTCATAATAGAAAAAAGTTAGAAGCTATTGTTAGCCAAGCACGAGGTTACTTACAAATTGAAAAAGATTATAAAAGTTTTAGTGATTTTCTTTGGTCATATGTTAATCATCAACCTATTAATATGGGTTATAAAAAAAACAGAGATCGTAAAACAGTAGATGATAAAGCTACACAACTTTCTAAAGATTTAAAAAAATATGGTTTTAAATTTTTAGGTCCTGTCACTGTATTTTCATTTCTTGAGGCTGCAGGATTATACGATTCACATCTTGAAGGATGCCCTGTTAAACCGAGTCATTCTTAGATAGAAATAAACGCATTTCCTATTAACTTAGGAAATGCGTTTTATTATTTATTTAACGAGATTTCGCTCTGAATTTTAAGAAATAATTAATCACAGGTGCAACTAAGAATAGAATGAAGAAAATTCTAAAGATGTGATAACTTGAAATCATTGCTACATCGGCACCAGTAGCTATAGCTACTAAACCTATTTGACTCATACCTCCTGGGGCTGCACCTAAGAATAATTCATTAATTGAATTATGCGTGAAAAGATGAATGATAACCACCATTATAAAAGCCGAAATAATTAACATTATATTCTGAAAAGCAATAGCTACTGCGATACGACCTTTTAAATCATTAAGTAGATGAGCAATTTGAAGGCCTATACGTATCATATAAATCACTTGCGCAGATGCGAGTAACCAATTATCTAAAGTGAAATTTAAATTTGTAGTCATATTCCAAACAATTAAGACAAATATAGGAGCTAACAATTGTTTAGTAGGAAAGTTAATTTTCGCCATCAAGAAATAAACTATTGCTACAGCTAAAAATATTATGATTATTTGCCAAAAATCAAGAGCATGCGTCAATGCTGGAGCTTTGCTTACATGTTCCCTAGTGGTATTGTGGGAATCTTGGAAAAAATATGATATCAACGGAACTAATATAACCACAAATATTATACGAGATGTTTGAGTTAAACTTACAACTAAAATATTAGCTTTCTTATCTTCCTCAGCCATAATTAACATTTGGCTTAATGCACCTGGAATTACACTTAAAATAGCTGTTTCCGAATTAACTTGAGCTATTTTCTTAAAGAAATAAGCTATTAATAATGCTAAGACTAATAAAAGTACAGTTACTATGATGATTGTTAACCAATCATTTTTTATATCACCGATCACTGTTTTCGTAAAAGTAGAACCAATTTGTACGCCAAGAAATATTAAACCGATTTGACTTAACCAAAAAGGCCATTTGATCTCCAATTTAAATGCTTTCACACAAATAACCGCTGCAATAATTGGTCCAAACATGAAAGGCAACAGTATGTGAGAAATCTTCAATATTAAACTTATTATTATAGCTAATGCTAAGACAATAAAGTTATTTCTCTGTATATTATTCATCTTATCTCACTACTTTCATAAAAGAACATTAACAAAACTTAGACTGGGATAATAGCTATCACCCCAGTCATTTATCTTTTTATTTAGTTCAATTTATCATACAATACGGCCTAGTGCGTTATCAAATGCTTGAATTGTTTTTTCAATATCCTCTTTAGTATGAGCCATTGAAAGGAAAGTACCCTCGAATTGAGATGGCGGTAAGAATACACCTTCTTTTGCCATTTCTCTATACATATTACTAAATAGTTCTAAATCACTTTTATTTGCTTCATCAAAATTAGTAACAGGACCCTCATTTAGGAAGTATCCTATCATTGAGCCTGCTCTATTTACAGTAATAGGTACATTATGTTTAGCGAACACATCTTTTAGACCTTTTTCAAGAATGTCCCCTAATTCATTAAAATATTCATAAGACTCAGGAGTTAGCTGACTTAATGTTTCATACCCACTCGTCATTGCTAAAGGATTTCCTGATAGAGTTCCAGCTTGATAAATATTTCCTACTGGAGCTATTTGATCCATAATTTCTTTTTTACCACCAAATGCACCAACTGGTAATCCGCCACCAATAACTTTTCCTAAACAAGTTAAGTCTGGAGTAACACCAAAGTAACCTTGAGCACAATTATATCCTACGCGGAAACCAGTCATTACTTCATCAAAAATAAGTAAAGAACCATATTCATTTGTAATGTCACGTAAACCTTGTAAGAATCCTTCTAAAGGCGGAACTACACCCATATTACCTGCTACTGGTTCAACAATTACACCAGCGATATCGTCACCATATTTTTCAAAAGCTAATTTTAATGATTCTAAATCATTATAAGGAACTGTTATTGTGTTTTTAGCAATTCCCTCTGGTACACCAGGAGAGTCAGGTAATCCTAATGTAGCTACGCCAGAACCAGCTTTAATTAATAAAGAATCACTATGACCATGATAGCAACCTTCAAACTTAATTATCTTACTACGACCTGTATACCCTCTAGCTAAACGTAGAGTATCAAGTGTAGCTTCAGTACCTGAAGACACCATTCTTACTTTTTCTATTGATGGCACTCTGTCAATCACGAGTTCTGCTAGTTTATTTTCTTGTAACGTTGAAGCACCAAAGCTTGTACCGTTATCAACTGCTTCATGAAGCTTTTCTATCACACGTTTATTTTTATGTCCTAAAATTAGCGGTCCCCAACTTAGTACATAATCAATGTATTCATTGCCATCTATATCATATATTTTAGAACCGTCTGCATGATCCATAAAAATAGCAGGTGTATCTACCGATTTAAATGCTCTGACAGGGCTATTAACACCTCCAGGCATTAAATTTTCAGCTGTTTCCATAGCTTTTATAGATTTTTCATAACCCATAAATAAAATCCTCCTTAGTAGTGATTCATTACTTATCTAAATAGCGACATATATCCTTAGCAAAGTAAGTGATGATTAAATCCGCACCAGCACGCTTCATAGAAATCATTTGTTCCATCACAATTTTTTCTTCATCAATCCAACCATTGAGGGCCGCAGCTTTAGTCATGCTATATTCACCACTGACATTGTATGCAACAACAGGAACATTAGTATTATTTTTTACGTCTCTAACAATATCTAAGTAACTTAAAGCTGGCTTAACAATCATCATATCGCAACCTTCTTTAAGATCGCTTTCTAATTCTCTTAATGCTTCTAAACGATTTGCTGGATCCATTTGATAAGTTTTTCTGTCACCGAAAGATGGAGCTGAATCTGCTGCATCACGGAACGGACCGAAGAAACTAGATGCATATTTAATACCATAACTCATAATTGGAATATTTTCGTACCCAGCTTGATCTAAGCCTTCCCTAATTTCTGCAACGAAACCATCCATCATATTACTTGGAGCGATAATATCTGCGCCTGCTTCTACTTGTGATATAGCAGTTTTAACTAATAAAGGTAATGACTTATCATTGTCAACATCATGAGTATGATCATCAATAACGCCACAATGGCCGTGATCTGTATATTCACATATACAAGTATCCGCAACAATTAACAAGTCATCATACATTTTTTTAGCAATACGCGTTGCTTCTTGTACAACACCGTTATGATCGTATGCACCTGAACCTACATCGTCTTTGTTATTAGGCACTCCAAAGAACATTATTGCTCTAATGTCTAAATCATAAGCATCTTTAATTTCTTCATGTAATAGATTTAAACTAATTTGATATACACCAGGTAGTGAATGAATTTCAGATTTAATGTCATCTTGTTCGACTACGAATATAGGATAAATTAAATCCTCTTTTCTCACGTGTGTCTCTCTCACTAAATCTCGCATTGTATGAGAAGAACGTAGTCTTCTATGTCTATCAAATTTCATTATTCTCCCTACTTTCTAAAATTTTGGCTATTATTGATTCCGAAGTTTGTGAATCAGCAACTTGCACATATTGATTATAATTTTTAAGAACTGTAGCTGTTTGCTTTCCTATCGCATAGTAATGGTGAAACTCTGGAGTATCTCCATTTTCAAAATAATAACGAACTGCAGATGAGCTTGAGAAAGTTATAGCATCTAATTCATTATTTTTTACAAGTTGTTTAACCTCATTAATATTTTGATGGTGAGGTATAGGTTTATATAAATCAATCTTAATCACAACATTATTATTATTCAATTGATGTGCTAATTTTGGTCGTGCAAGCTGACTAGAAGGAAGTAAGATTCGCTGATTCATAGAATTAAACTCTTTAAGAAATCCTTCTTGAGAAAAATCACATGGAATAAAATCAACATTTATATTTAAATCCTCGCAGTATTGGGCCGTTTTCTCACCGATAACTGCTACCTTCTTAACTTTAACGCTTTTTAAATACTCATAAAAGTATTTGACTGCATTTTTAGAAGAAAAAATAAGCCAGTCATAGTCATGATTAAGCAAATGCTCATTAAACGAAAGTTCTTGTATTTGAATCAATGGTTTATGAATAATATTGACTAAATTACTTTGAACTTTACTTGTTTGGGTCATAACTATAACTGGTTTCATCATTGAGTTCCACCTTTAAGACATGGTAATCTTTTTAATTATTTTCCTCATTTAACTTTCTAATAATTTCATAAGCGCCTTGTTCTTTCAATACGCGACTAACTTCTTGACCTAATTCAACAGGATCTAAACCTTTGGCAGTATGTTCATAACGTTCTTTTCCATCTGGTGTCATAATTAATCCTGTGAACTCGATTTGCTTATCACCATCTATAGTGGCGTATCCACCGATGGGTACTTGGCAACTGCCATCCATCTCCGACAAGAAGGTACGTTCAGCAGTAACACATTGTGCGACATCTTGATTATGCACTTTTTTAAGCAACTCTAACAGTTCTTTATCATCGCTTCTACATTCTATACCTAGTGCTCCTTGTCCAATAGCTGGTAGAAGGACATCTTTATCTAAATAAGTTGTAACTATGTCGTCTGACCAACCCATACGTTTTAGACCTGCTGCAGCGAGTATAATTGCATCATAATCTTCTGTTTCTAATTTTTTTAAACGCGTATCTATATTACCGCGGATCCATTTAATTTCCAAATGAGGATATTTAGATAAAATCTGTGCACCTCGACGAAGTGAACTTGTACCGACTATACTACCCTCTGTTAACTCACTTAGTGGGGTGTGATTTTTCGAAATATAAGCATCGAATGGAACTTCACGATCTGGAATACATCCTAATGTAAGACCTTCGGGAATAATACTTGGCACATCTTTCAGAGAATGAATAGCCATATCTATTTCTTTATTAAATAATTCATTTTGAATTTCTTTAACAAATAGACCTTTACCTCCAACTTTGGATAGTTGTTTATCTACAATTTGGTCCCCTTTTGTAACAATTTCTTTGATTTCGATGTCTAAATCAGGATCGACTTTTTTTAATTTATATATAAATTGTTGACTTTGAGTCAAAGCTAGTTTACTTCTACGTGATCCAACAACGAGTTTACGCATATGTTGAATGCCTCCTAGGTACTAAAATCTATTAAATACTCGAAATAGTAAAAATTAAGCAACTTTTTAATTAAAGTGCGTTGTAAAGAATAAATTAATCATACTAAGACAGAATAGAATGATATTAAAATAAATTAAATTTCTTTGTGTAATCCATTTTCTAATACGTAACAGGATGTAAACACCATATAATAAAGTAATAATTGAAGAAAAGATAACTTTTGGATCTATAAAAATACGATTACCGATGGCAAAAACGCCCCATTGAGCACCTAAAATAATACTCAAAATAAGAACGATAAAGCCTATTAGTGTGGAGTAAAATATAATCGACTCTAAAGTAGCGACGCTACCAATTCTAAAGTAATTTTGATCAAAAATTTTCTCTTTTAAGTTTCTATATTGAATAATGTATAGCAAAGCATTCACAAATGCTACTGCAAAGAAGGCGTAACTTAACACAGCTAAACCAATATGAACAAGTAAAAGTTCATTAATCACAGCTACTTGTTGTACCTGTGTTTGATAGTGTTCAGGCTGAAACGTGTTCATCGCCATAAGTGCTAATCCTACTAAATTCAAGAAGAAAACGGAGAAATTAAGAACTTTAATTAAATTCAATATTAAAGAAAGTGAAATAATAATCCACGTAAGTGTGAAAAAGACATCAAATATCGAATTTAAAGGCACTTTTTGAGTTTGAATGATAAAAACAGATAAAGAGATTGTTTGTAATACCCAAACAATCCCTAATGAATAAACGCCTAAAGTCCTAACTTTATAACTTTTACTAATAAAATCTATAAAATAGAACACTATACTTAGAATATATATAATTAATATAATTTCATGAAATCGAATAAACAGGGTTTCTTGCATATTATCACCATATTAATATGCTTATTCAAAACTAAAAATTCGACGAGCAGAGATCTCCTGTGCTTTACTCTCTTTTTCTAGCTTAGCCTTTTCTCTAGGATCTTCGGCTTCAATGTCAAAAATGTTTTGAAATAGCTCTAATTTTTCAGTACTTTTCTTATCACTACTTAATTCTTTAGCCTGTTTGATTGGATCTTTCAACATTTGATTAATAATACTTTTTGTATGCTTAGAAATTACTTTTCTTTCTCTTTCTGAAAGATGAGGTAATTTACGGTCAATACTATCCATCGTTTCTGATTGTATATCCATAGCTTTATCACGTAATGCTCGAATGACAGGTACGACACCTAACATATTAACCCATTCATTGTGTGAGTCAATTTCAGCTGGAATTTGTTGTGCAATCGTTTCAGCTGCAAGTTGACGTTCTCTTAAATTAGCGTCAACTAAACCTTTTAAATCATCAACATCATAGTTGAAAATATTAGTGATTGCATCGATACCTGGTTCAATATCACGCGGTACCGCTATATCAATCATAACTAATGAATCAACTTTTCTACGATCAGAAATTTGATTAATCATTTCATTAGTAATGATATAATCTTGAGAACTTGTAGAGCTGATTACAATATCAGTTTGCTCTAACAATGAAGGTAAAGCATCTAAAGAATCAAATGATACATTATGTTTATTAGCTAAAATTTCTGCTTTAGCTAGAGTACGATTGACAATAGTAATGTTTGAGATACCAGAACCTAAAAGATTTAAGAGTGATAATTCACTCATTTCCCCTGCACCAATAATGACAGCATGTTTACTTTTTAATTTACCGAATACCTTTTTAGCTAATTCAACTGCAGCGTATGAAACACTTACTGCATTATCTGCAATGTCTGTTTCACTATGTGCGCGTTTAGCAAAAGTAATTGCCTGTTTAAATAAATGATTAAATATCGTTCCAGTAGTACCTGTTTCTTGGGCAAGGAAGAATGCATCACGCATTTGACCTAAAATTTGAGTTTCACCAAGTACTATTGAATCAAGACCAGAAATCACACGCAATAAATGTTCTACTGCGTCGTCCCCCACTTTGACTTCTGACATTACTTTAATATCATCTACATCGAATCCAAATGAACGTGCTAAAAATCGTTGAATATAGTAGCGTCCTGTATGGATTTGATCAACAACGGCGTATACTTCAGTACGATTACATGTAGATAAAATGACATTTTCTAAAATAGATTTAGTTTCATATAAATCTTCATGGGCTAATCGCAAGGTATCATCTCTAAAAGCAACTTGCTCTCTTAGTGCTACATCAGCAGTTCGATGATTTATGCTAATTGCAATAAAATGCATTTATAACGCCCTCCATATACTAACAATAATCCAAGTATAACACATTTAAATACACATTTAAGTTGATTGCTCAAATAAATTAGAAATATTCTAATCTAACTTCAATTTTTTGTCAAAATCATTACAATCATTAATATTATCTTCCATCAAATATAGTTCATATCTAAATTTGTACTCGTTTAAGCAATCTTAATCAATAATGATTATAAATAAGTTGAGATGAGATCCCAAATTTGTTGTTGCTTATTATTTTTAATAGAAGAATAACTAATAATACTGTCCTCAGGTTCTAATTCAAGTTTATCCTTAATATTTTTTAAATGCTTTTGCACTTTTCCTTTAGCGATTTTATCTTCTTTAGTGCAGATAACTAGAGTAGGTATATCAAAATGTTTGAGATAATTATACATAAGCACATCATCTTCAGTCGGATTATGTCTTAAATCAACGAGTTGTATGACAAGTCTTAGATTTTCTCGTTGAGTTAAATACTCTTCTATCATTTTTCCGAATTTTTCTCTTTGTGCTTTACTCACTTTTGCATAGCCATACCCTGGTACATCTACAAAGATAAGTTGTTCATCGATATTAAAGAAATTAAGTGTTTGAGTTTTACCAGGTTGTTGAGATGTTCGAGCCATATTTTTTCGTCCTATCATACTATTGATAAATGTTGATTTACCAACATTTGAACGACCGCTTAAAGCAACTTCTGACAAATTTGTCTCAGGATATTGAGCCTCTTGAACAGCACTAATTATTAATTCAATATTATTAGGATTAATATTCATGTTAGATCCTCTCTTTATCACTTAAATTTAACTTAACTCTAACATTATATATGATTTAGTGTCGATAAGATATATTTGATTATATATTTAAATCAACACATAAAAAAACAGTGTCACAGAAGTGTGACACTGTTTAGCTTTTAAATTAAGCAGAAGTTTTATCTTCATTAACAAGATTACCTTCTGAATCATATAATTCAGGTTCAATCTCTTCATTAATTGTATTTTCAGTTATAACAACTTTACTTACATTTTCAGTTGATGGCACGTCATACATAATATCAATAAGTGCTTCTTCAATAATTGAACGTAAACCACGAGCACCAGTCTTACGCTCAATAGCTTTTTCACTTATAGCCGATAACGCTTCTTCAGTGAATTCTAACTCAACATTATCTAACTCAAGCATTTTAGTATATTGTTTAACTAATGCATTTTTAGGTTGAGTTAAAATATTTTTAAGCGCTGCAACGTCTAATGTTTCAAGGTTTGCAACAATAGGAACACGTCCGATAAATTCCGGAATTAAACCATATGATTGTAAATCTTCAGGTCTAATTTGTTCTAATAGTGCTTCTTCATCGTATTTGTCTGCTTCATTACTAGCAAAGCCAATAACTTTTTCACCTAGACGACGTTTGATAACTTCATCAATACCATCAAAGGCACCGCCTAAAATAAATAATATATTTGTAGTATCAATTTGAATTAATTCTTGATTTGGATGTTTACGACCACCTTGTGGAGGAACGCTTGCAGTTGTACCTTCTAAAATTTTAAGTAATGCTTGTTGTACACCTTCACCTGAAACATCACGTGTAATTGAAGTATTTTCAGATTTACGAGCAATTTTATCAATCTCATCTACATAAATGATACCTTTTTCAGCTTTATCTATATCAAAGTCTGCAGCTTGGATTAAACGTAATAGTATATTTTCAACATCATCACCAACGTAACCGGCTTCAGTAAGACTTGTTGCATCAGCAATAGCAAAAGGTACATTAAGCGTTTTAGCTAATGTTTGAGCTAATAATGTTTTACCGCTACCCGTTGGACCTATTAAAGCGATGTTACTTTTCTGTAGTTCAACATCATCATCGCTTGGTCCTAATTGTTGAATTCGTTTGTAATGATTATATACAGCTACTGCTAATGATTTTTTAGCTTTTTCTTGGCCGATAACATATTCATTTAAATGATCCATTATTTCTTTAGGAGTTGGTAATTCAGTAAATCCTTCAGACGTATTTTGAGCTAATTCTTCTTCAACGATTTCAGAGCATAATTCAATACACTCATTACAAATATATACGCCACTTCCTGCGACTAATTTTTTAACTTGATCTTGGTCTTTACCGCAGAAAGAACATTTTAAATTTTCTTCATCTTCATTGAATTTGAACATTCTTATATACACCCCTATTCTTTAAAGACTATACTAGATTGCATTCTACAATGCAACTTTATACATTTACAATTTATCTGCTTACATAGTTATGAGGCTGGGACATGATTCATTGTCTCAGCCTCACTCAACATATTGGCAGTAGATGTCTGAATTGGAAGCGCGCTTATACCAAGATTCTTCCAACATATTCATCTTTGTCAACAGGGCCCAACATAGTGAATTTCATTTCAGCGAAATTCTACAAGTAGGGCAAGTTGGGAGAGGGACAATGAAAATAATTTTGACAAATTATATTTCGTCCCTCTCCCACTTTATGACATTAACATAGTATACGAACAATCAGTAATTGATTAAATAGCGCAAGTTAAATTAACTTTACTTGTTAATTAGTCTTCTTTTGTTGATTCAACATATTTAGCATTATCTCTTAATAAGTCAATAACTTTTTGGATACGAACATCATTTTTAACAATGTCAGTATTACCTAATGTTGATTTAATATCTTCAACTGAAATATTAAATTGTTCACTCATTTTTTCTAATTCTTTATCGATGTCTTCGTCTGAAACTTCAACATTTTCAGCTTCAGCAATAGCTGTTAAAGTTAAGTTTGTTTTAACGCGTTGCTCTGCATCGTCTTTCATTTGTTCTCTTAGTCGATCTTCATTTTGACCTGAGATTTGATAATAAGTTTGTAAATCTAAACCTTGTTGTTGAATTCTTTGGCCAAACTCTTGAATCATACGATCTAATTCAGTGTTAACCATAGCCTCTGGAATGTCGATTGTAGTGTTCTCAGTTGCTTTGTTGATTGCTTCTTCTTTTTCAGTATTTTCAGCTTCAGTAGCTTTTTGTTCAGATAAACGTTTGCGTAAGTTTTCTTTATACTCATCTACTGTTTCAGCATTAGAATCTAATTCGTTCGCAATTTCATCATTAAGCTCTGGAACGTCTTTATATTTAATTTCATTGACTTTAGTTTTGAAATTAGCTTCCTTACCAGCTAATTCTTCAGCATGATATTCTTCTGGGAATGTAACGACTACATCTTTTTCTTCGCCAGTTTTCATACCTTCTAATTGTTCTTCAAATCCTGGAATGAATGAACCAGAACCAACTTCTAGGTCGTAACCTTCAGCTTGTCCACCTTCAAATTCTTCACCGTCAACAGAACCTGTGAAGTCGATGTTTACTGTATTGCCATTTTCAACAGCTCCATCTTCTTTAACAACCATTTCTGCTAAATGACCTAAACTATGATCAATTGATTCTTGCAATTCATCATCTGTAAGTTCAGTATCTTGTTTTTCAATTTCAAGACCTTTATAGTCGCCCAATTTAACTTCAGGTTCAACTGTTACTGTAGCATCGAAAATAAAGTCTTTACCTTTTTCAATTTGAGTAACGCTTACTTCAGGTTGCGCTACTGGGTTGATACCAGTTTCATCAATAGCTTCACCGTAAGCTTCAGGTAATAAGATATCAACTGCATCTTGGTATAATGCCTCTACACCAAAACGTTGTTCAAAAATTTGACGAGGCACTTTACCTTTACGGAAACCAGGCACATTAATTTGTTTAACTACTTTTTTGAATGCTTGATCTAATGCTTTGTCTACTTTTTCTGCTGGAACTGTAACTGTTAATACGCCTTCGTTACCTTCCTTTTTTTCCCAAGTTGCTGTCATGTATAAATACCTCCATGATTGACTAATTTATTTTTTCAACTTCCCTATTATATCATAGGTTCAAAACGTAAACAAACATTGAAAATACTGACTTTTTCATGTTTATTTGTTTTCAATAGATACTATATTAAAATTCTTTTAGCTAATTTGCAACAAATGAATTTTAGCTTTCAATATCTAAAGATTTTATAAATTCAAGTGTGTTTATGTTTTCAACAGTTATATCTATACCAAGTAACGCTTTGAAATAAACATCGTATGCATTTATCCAATCTTCTATATCATACAAATCTTCAATATTTAATGGATATAGAAGAATCGAGTGATTATTCATGATATGATGAGCTTCATCTACAATATGCAAAGCCCCATCTTCAAGCCTTTGAATTACTTGAGGAATAACTAGTTTCTTCATTATTGTATGTTCAAGTCCACATAATTTCGATGGTATAACTTCTGCACTAAGACGATATTTGTTAATATCAATTGTTCGTTGATAACCCGCAAATCTTAAATATTCTAGCATCAAGCTTTTTATATTATTAGGTAAATCTAATGTTGTTAATAAATGAGCGATACTTTCTTTAAATTGATAATGACCGTTATCAATAAGTTGGAGGATTAGTGCTGTCTGTTCTCTACTATTGAACTCATCAAATTGAGATAAAGAAGTTGAAATCATTTTTCTATCTTGATCAAGTTTAGATTGTGCATATTCTTTCAATGGAAATAATTCCATTCTCGTTTTATGATTTTTAACTTCATCGATAATTTGATTAATTACTTCGACCGCTTGGTAATATTGACCTAACCCATTTAAACTTTTTATATAATAAATCATTAAATCGTCATAACAATTTAATCCACGCTTTAATAATATAATTGCTTCTTCTCTTAATTCTAAAAAAGAGCTCATCTGATGAAGCATCCAACATTTTTTCAATGCTAATTCTTCACTAAGTTCAAAATGCATTTCATACTTCTCAAACAAATCATACATTAAATCAAGACTCGTTTGAGCTTCATTAATTTGCTTTCTTATTTTCTCCTCTGATTGTGGAAATGGAATTACATTTGACATTGATTATGCACTCCTATCTTTATAAATCTTGAAGAATTAAAGCACTCCATGTCTCAAAATCATCATACGACTCAATACTACCCTTTTCTACCCATTTAATTCTAAGGGTATCTGTCTCTTTCGCTTCAACATCAGTAGTATTTACAGTAATTTTAAAAACAATGCCCATGTGAACTTTTCCTACTTCATTATTATCATCGTTAATAAATCCAAGATATTCCATGTTTTGAGAATCTTCTTTTGCAAGGCCAACTTCTTCTTCTAATTCTCTTTGAGCATTAACTCTTAGTACTTCATTGATAGAGTCTGCTCCCATAACGTCGTTCATATGACCACCTACTCCTATAGAAGATTGACCATGCAACCTTTCTTCTCCTCCGCCAGATAAGCGCTCATATACAAGGATTTCACCTTTTTCATTTTCTAATAAACAATATGAAATAAGCTGTTTAAATGTGGAATCCTCTTCCATATCTCCACGTCTTTTTACTTCGTATTCACTTAATGCATTAAAGATATCTTTACCTTTAATATTATTTTTATGTAAAAATCCATTAAAAGCATTTTTCTCATCATTAAAAAGTACTTTTCGTGGAACAACGATAATTTGTTCATCAAATTTAGACATATTAATCTCCTTTAGGTATATACTTTTATATCAGTCATTTTAGCAAAAATCTACTTATTTTGCGATTTACTTTATTATGAAGTTTTAATCACAAAAATCTTAATGGCAATTGAAAATGATACACAACTATGAATTGCCATAAAAAAAGAGATGACACCTAAGTCATCTCTTAATCTAATATTATTTTAAAGCTTCTTTAGCTTTAGTAACTAATTCACCGAAAGCTTTGTCATCTGAAATAGCAATTTCTGATAACATTTTACGGTTAATATCGATTTCAGCTTTTTTCAAACCGTTCATTAAACGAGAATAGCTGATGTCGTGTTGACGTGCAGCAGCGTTAATACGTGTAATCCATAATTTACGGAAGTCACGTTTACGTTGACGACGGTCACGGAAAGCATATTGACCTGATTTCATTACTTGTTGTTTAGCTACTTTATATAATGTATGTTTTGAACCGAAGTAACCTTTAGCTAATTTAATCGTTTTTTTACGACGTGCTCTTGTTACTGTTCCACCTTTAACTCGTGGCATAATAATTCCTCCTTAGATATTATCTATCTTGTAATTTCGTATTAAATATTATTTTTTGTAAGCTAATAATTGTTTTACGCGTTTCATATCACTTTTTGAAACTAATTTAGCTTTACGTAATTGACGCTTTTGTTTAGTGTTTTTGTTTGCGAATAAGTGAGATGTGAAAGCTCTTGAACGTTTTAATTGACCAGAACCAGTTCTTTTAACACGTTTAGCAGCTCCACGGTGAGTTTTCATTTTAGGCATGATTCATTTCCTCCTATTATTTAACGATTATTTTTCATTGATAGGCGCTAACATGATAAACATTTGACGCCCTTCCATTTTAGGCTTTTGTTCAACTGTTGCTATATCTTTACATTCATCTGCAAATTGTTCTAATACACGTTGACCAATTTCTTTATGCGTAATCGCACGACCTCTGAAACGAATAGAAACTTTACATTTGTCGCCTTTAGATAAGAATTTACGTCCATTTTTCAACTTAGTTTGGAAATCATGTTCCTCAATTGTTGGACTTAAACGTAATTCTTTAACATTAATGACTTTTTGTTTCTTCTTCATTTCTTTTTCTTTTTTCTGTTGTTCGAATTTATATTTACCGTAGTCCATAATTCTCGCAACAGGTGGTTTCGCATTTGGTGCGACAACAACTAAATCTAAATCAACTCGTTCAGCCATTTCTAAAGCTTCACGTTTCGATTTCACACCAATTTGATCACCATCTTGGCCGATTAAACGTAGTTCTTTTGCACGAATTCTCTCATTAACTTGAGTTTGATCTTTTGCTATGGTTGACACCTCCTAGAGTTTTACGAAATTGTCCCAAGCAAAAAAGAAGAGCGAGTAACAATACCCGCTCTTCTTCCACACATTTATTGTGTAACATGATTAACCTGCCAACTGCTATTGCGTCGCTACAGGTGAGAAGCGGGTGCTTCTACTTGGTTCGTTTCGTATTCAACGTTACTAATCATATCAATAATAAACATGTAAGTCAATTGTTTTTTTGTTATTTATTGTGATGTCTAATTTCATCCATCGAAACATCTTGTCTTAAATCAACTTTGTTAAGTGGAATCATTTTCGTTTTATAGCGTAGCTTATGGTAAATGAAGAACGCTAAGAAAACAGGTATTCCCATATAAGTAATAACAAAACGATTAAGATCAAAATGTCCTGTTTTTATAAAGTCTACATCTTGTCCGATGATAACAATTATACATAATATACCTGCAAATATAGGGCCAAATGGGAACAGCTTAGCCTTATATTTAAGTTTACTTTTATCATAATCTTGTTTATCAAATGCTCGTCTGAATCTATAGTGACTTATTGCTATACCTACCCAAACGATAAACCCTGTCATACCACTAGCTGCAACAATATATTCATATGCATCTCCACTTATATGCTGTAAAGCAAAGATGATTACAACAAGTACACCAGTAGCAATTAATGATAAATAAGGTACGCCACTTTTGTTAGTCTTACCAAAAGAAGAAAATGCTAATTTGTCTTTACTCATTGAATATAACATACGAGTTGATGCATACATTCCTGAGTTACCAGCAGATAAAACAGACGTTAATATAACGGCATTCATAAATGATGCTGCAAAAGCAAGACCAGCATTTTTGAACACAAGTGTAAATGGAGAAGTAGAAATGCTATCTCCACCGCCCATTAGAGACTTACTATCATAAGGAATTAACATACCTATAATGAATATTGCTAGAATGTAAAATAATAAGATACGCCAAAACACTTGCTTAATCGCTTTAGGGACGGCTCTTTCTGGATTTTCAGACTCACCAGCTGTAATACCTATTAATTCTGTTCCTTGGAATGAGAAACCTGCAACAAGGAATACTCCTAAAATTGATAATAGGCTACCACCTAAATTTCCACCTAGAATAGGACCATCACCTTTGGTAAATGTATCAAAACCGACGTATTTACCACCCATAATCCCAACAATTGTTAATAAACCAATGACAATAAATATAACTACAGTTATTACTTTTATTAAAGCGAACCAATATTCACTTTCACCATAAATTCTCACTGATAAAGAATTTAGGGCAAATATAATTACTAAAAAGATACAACTCCAAACCCACGCTGGTATACCTTGCATAGGTGACCAATACTGTATAACCTGTGCAGCAATGGTAACATCAGCAGCAACAGTTATTACCCAGTTAAACCAATAGTTCCAACCTAATGCAAATCCCAGTGATGGATCAACAAAGCGTGTAGCATATGTACTAAATGAACCGGAAACTGGTAAATAAGTAGCCATTTCCCCAAGAGATGTCATCAGGAAGAATACCATTGCACCAATAATTGCATAAGCAATTAAAGCACCTAACGCACCAGCATCATGAATAGCACCACCAGATGTCATGAATAGACCTGTACCAATACAACCACCTATAGCGATCATTGAAATATGACGGTCTTTTAATCCTCTTTGGACACCGTCATTTTGATTTTCTTTTTTACTCATAGAAGCTCCCTTTCCTTGTCTTAGAGGCTAACATGTAACTATTTTTCTCTTTGTGTAATAAATATATATTTTAAATATGAAAGTTTGATTAAAAAATTTATAAGCAACAAACTTTGTGACAATAATAGCATTAAATCATTTATTAAGCTAAATACTACACAATACGAAAATAAAAAGTGGTTACATACCTTTAAGATATGCAACCACTTAGGTTTTATCTATATAAGGTAGCACATCACATTCTGTGACAGTACAGCTTCTTGTCGAAAACTGTCCCAACAATTATAAATTATGGTTTTACAATTGTTTCGGCATCGTTACCTTTCACTAATTCAACACATGTCCCATACGACTTCTGACTAGTTACTAATTAAAGATGCAACCTCTAACTCTAATTTTATTTCATTCATCTGTAATATACATGATACGACCTATCTTTTCAAGGTTATCTATGTTTTTTCAAACGAATTTCATCCACCAAATTCCAAATAAATTCATCTTTTTCAAGTGTTTCTTGATCTTGGGAACCATATTGTCTTACATTGACTTCATTATTTTCTACTTCTTTATCCCCTACAACAATTTGGTATGGTATTTTTTGCATTTGCGCTTCACGAATTTTATAACCCATTTTTTCATTACGATCATCAATCTCAACACGAACGCCTTGCGATTTAAGTTCATCTTGTAATTGGCGAGCGTAATCATAATGTAAATCTACATTAACTGGAATGATTTCGACTTGTTTTGGTGCTAACCATGTTGGGAAAGCTCCTTTAGTTTCTTCAGTAAGGAATGCGACGAAACGTTCCATTGTAGAAACAACACCTCGGTGAATAACTACTGGTCTATGTTGTTCACCATCACTACCAATATAAGTGAGTTCAAAACGTTCAGGTAGTAAGAAATCAAGCTGCGCAGTAGATAAAGTTTCTTCTTTACCCATTGCAGTTTTAACTTGAACATCAAGTTTAGGACCATAAAATGCCGCTTCACCAATAGCTTCTACATATGGTAGACCCATTTCATCAACTGCTTCTTTGAGCATTGATTCAGCTTTATTCCACATTTCATCATCATCCATATATTTTTCTTTATCTTCAGGGTCTCTGTAGCTTAATCTGAAAGTGTAATCCTTAAAACCGAAGTCTTCATAAACTTCTTGAATCATATTGACTACTCTTTTGAACTCTTCTTTAATTTGATCTGGTCTCACAAATATATGAGAATCGTTAAGAGTCATTCCACGAACACGTTGTAAACCTGAAACTGCACCACTTGCTTCATATCTATGCATAGTACCTAATTCCGCAATACGGATTGGTAATTCTCGGTAAGAGTGTGGTTTATTATTATAAATCATCATATGGTGTGGACAGTTCATTGGTCTTAATACCATTTCTTCAGTTTCATCTAATTTCATAGGTGGAAACATGTCATCTTGGTAATGATCCCAGTGACCAGAAGTTTTATATAAATCAACATTTGCTAATACTGGAGTATATACATGGTCATATCCCATGCTCACTTCTTTATCTACAATATAGCGTTCAATTTCACGTCTGATTGTAGCGCCATTTGGTAACCATAAAGGTAATCCAGCACCAACAAGTTGGCTATTAGTAAATAATTCTAAATCTTTACCTATTTTGCGATGATCTCTTTCACGACGTTCTTCAAGCATTTGTAAATGCGCTTTTAAATCCTTTTTATCAAAAAACGCAGTACCGTATATACGTTGTAACATTTTATTGTTACTGTCACCACGCCAATAAGCACCTGCAGTTGATAGTAATTTAAACTCTTTTATCTTAGAAGTCGAAGGTACATGTACACCACGACATAAATCAGTGAATTCACCTTGTGAATATAAAGTAACGCTCTCATCTTCTGGAATTGCATCAATAAGTTCTAATTTATATGGATCATCTTTGAAGAATTCTTTCGCTTCATCTCTACTTACAACTTTTCGTTCTATTTTATAATTCTCATTAACGATTTGCTTCATCGTTTTTTCTATTTTTTCAAAATCATCTGATGATACTTTTTCATCCATATCAAAGTCATAGTAAAATCCGCCTTCAACCACCGGACCTACACCAAATTTCACATCACCATATAAACGCTTCAATGCTTGTGCCATTAAATGCGCAGTAGAATGACGTAAAACCTCTAAAGCCTCTTCACTACCTGGTGTAACAATCTCAATTGATCCATCTTCCTCAAGTGGTCTAGTTAAATCTACCATTTGACCATTAAATTTACCTGCTACAGCTTTCTTTCTTAAACCTGGGCTAATAGATTGAGCGATGTCTTCAGTAGTAGTACCTTTATCAAATTCTTTTGAATTACCATCTGGAAATTGAATATTAATTTGATCCATATTAAACCCTCCTAAAAATTAAAAAGATCTGATCGTTGACTTATTGAATGATTAAGATAAATATCCACAAAACAAAAAACTCGCCCCCTATAACAAGGGACGAGTTTGTCGTGGTACCACCCTAGTTGCTCAGCTTTATAAAAATAATAACTAAGCTACTCTACATGAGATAACGGTCTCGAGCCGGATATTCATTACAAATATCAATATGAAGTAGTAATAATTTAATATATTAGCCATATTCTCATCAACTAATGACTTTCTGTGTAATAGTGATTAAATTATCTTATCTTCAATAGTTTCAACGATTAAGATTTAAGTCCATTATACACCTCATAAGATAAAATTCAATTGTTTCTATAATTTTTACCTTCTAAATAATATGGTGTAGATAGTGTTTTAACACGTTCAATAATTCTAGCTGCTTTAGTTTTCTCAGCTCCATCTCTCGTCATAGATAAATGATGCTCTAATTCACTATAGTCGAAGTTCGAACTGAAAAACGTAGGTAACTCATGAACCATTCTATAATGTAATAATGGTCCGATAATTTCATCTCTTACCCATGGTGTAACCTCTTCAGCACCTATATCATCAAGCATAAGTATATTAGCTTCACGCACACGTTCTAGTTTCTTTTCAAAACTACCGTCTTTGAAGCCACCTTTTAAAGTACGAATAAATTCAGGTAAGTAAACAATAGTGGATGAAATCTTCTTCGATTTGAGTTGATTAGCAACTGCACCTAATATAAATGACTTACCTGTTCCAAAAGGCCCATACAAATATAATCCTTTTACTTTTTCATTATTAGCTATACTTGTGCATATTTCATCTGCAGCCATCGCTACGTCCAAACGATCACGTTCAGTCATGTAAATATCTTTTAATTTTGCATCTAATGTATCACGTTGCATATGATGTGAGGTGATGAGTTGAGAGTTAAAGCGTTCTTCATCATGCTTAATTTTACATGGACATTTCAAATATCTAATCTTAATTCTTTCATTTTCTATATACAACTCAGGTACGTGCCCTTTAACAAAATTAGGACATTCTTCAAAACGATGACCATCATAATGCTTCTGTTGATCTTTATACTCTTGTAAAACATTTAAATCTTCATCAATCATTGCATTCGTAAGTTGATATTGATGTTGCTCTAGAAACTCTTTAACATCTGGGTCTTTTATAACATTTTGCTTGATTTTCTCAATACGTTTATTTAAGTCGTCTGACGCACCCATTATGTTCTTGAAACTTTTCATTACTCATTGCCCTCCTCCCATTTTTTATTCAAGCGTTCTAAGAATGCTTTTCGATCTTTTTCTAATTTTTCATCTTTTGTGGTTGAATCTTTTGTAACTGATGTATTTGATTGAGCCTCTCTATTTTCAAGCCATTTTGGAGTTTTCTCTTTTGAAATAAGTTGCTTGTTTTGTCTGGAATAGTTTCTATTCCCTTTGAAATTTTGGTCATAACTTTTAGGTTGATTAACTTGAAGTGCATAATTGTACGCTTGCTTAGCTGTTTTAATATCTTTTTTCTTCCAATTTGATGCAATTTCGAATATGTAAGATTTGGGTAACTTCATATCTTCTTTTAGCATAACAAATTGCAATAGTATATTAATCACACCGAAACTCATTTTTTCTCTATCAATTAATTCTTCAATCATACTTTTTTGTGATTGCGTAGGTTCAGAACCTGACCAACTCGCTAACATATCTATAGGACTAGTTTCGTCTAATAATTGTAACCATTCATCAGTATTATCTAGGGGTGTATCTTTTTCTTGAGTTGATTTATCAAAAGACTCACATTTCAATTGTAATTTAGGCAAATGATTTTCGTGTTCAATCAAATAATATGATCGTGCTTGCTTGCGCATTTCTTCAAATGATAATTGTTGCGCACTAGTAATTGAATTTAATATAACTTTTTTCATTCCATCGGCAGTCAAACCATATAATGTAGCCAATTGAATAATTAATTCTTTAGCATCTTTAGTTACGATTTCATTACTGATAAAGTGTTGATTTAACATATGTCTCAACATTTCGAAATCAAATGTCTCATTGGATAAATCAATACCACTATAGTGATTAGCTTGTTTAAGATTAGCTAAATCTTGATTCAAAACCTTTTTGGGTACATTAAAAACTTCAGTAAACTTCCTAGTCGTTTGTTGATAATGACTTAAATCCTTTTTGTCTTTTTCAAAATGATTCTTTAAAGACTGATAACGATTTTTATCAACTTCACTATATAAAAAAACAGATAACATAGGATCATTAAAAAATTGATAAGCTGTAGGAGGTTGTATTAATTGATATACAAATCGTGTTTGCTGCTCTTCATGCTTAACAAAGGTTTTAATTAACCCGATAGCTTCTAAATAATCCATCTGCTTTCTAAAGTCTAAAAGATTTATTTTTAACTCATTCATAAATATATAATGAGTGAGCGGATAATGATGATGGTCGTCTACAAATTGATTGATAAAGTGATAAAGCCCTATAGATTGCGGACCGATTAAAGGCGTAAAGAGACGGTTCAATATTTCTAAATGTTCTGTCGTTAATTGAAATTCTTTGATGACCTCGAAGCTATCTTGAGGTCTTAACCCATACTCATACGACTGTAATCCCATTTAATAATCACTCCGTTTATTATCACTCAAGATTCCTTGCATTGAAGCAAGTAATTGGTCAACGTCCTTAAACTCTTTATAGACAGATGCAAATCTAACATATGATACTTGATCAACATTCATTAATAATTTCATTACATGCTCCCCTATATCTCTTGAGGATATTTCAGTTTGACCTTCGTCACGTAATTGCCATTCGACTTTATTGGTAATATCTTCCAATTGTTGGTATCTTACTGGTCTCTTTTCACAAGATCTCACTAATCCATTTAATATTTTTTCTCTTAAAAATTGTTCTCGAGTACCATCTTTTTTAACAACGATAAGCGGACTTACTTCAATGTGTTCAAAAGTAGTAAACCGAGTTCCACAATTTTCACATTCTCTTCTTCGTCTTATTGCATTTGCATCATCTGCGTGTCTAGAATCAACTACTCTAGAATGTGTTGAATTACATTTTGGGCATTTCATTTATGTCACCCTCTTAAGTTTGATTAACGTACATTATACTACATAATTGTATTGTAAAAAAGAAAGGTTATTTACGCTAGAATTTAGATTTTAATGCTATAAATATAGAATTTTAAATGATATTTTACTCTAAAAATGAATCTTTGTATAAATGTTTAAAACAGAATTTTAAATTAAGTTAATTACGTTTTCTAATGTATTTATTATAAAGATATAAGTCTTACAACAAATTTCCAAATAGAAAGCTGTCAACAAAGGATTAAAACCAACCAATATGAGTCAGATAAATACTAACTTTATGATTGTTCATACTTTGTCGACAGCTTATAATTACATGTCTTATACTGTTTTTTAATTATACTGCTTTAACAGTGGCTTCTTTCTCAATCAGTTCTCCAATTTGTTCAGCTACTTCTACAACACGATTAGAGTAACCCCATTCATTATCATACCAAGCAATTACTTTTACTTTATTCTCACCCATAACCATAGTAGATTGAGAATCTAAAACTGCAGAATTAGGATTCGTATTAAAGTCTACTGATACTAAAGGTGCATCTTCAACATCTAAAATGCCATCTAAGTCCGATTGTCTAAATGCTTCATTTACTTCTTCAGCAGTGACATTTTTTTCTAAATCAACGACTAAATCAACAAGTGAGACATTCTTAGTTGGAACACGTAAAGCCATTCCATGAAGTTTCCCTTCAACTTCTGGTAACACTTCTTTAAGCGCTTTAGCGGCACCAGTTGAAGTTGGAATAATACTTTCATTGCAAGAACGTGCTCTACGTAAATCCTTATGAGGATTATCAATATTTTTTTGATCGTTAGTAATGGCATGAACAGTTGTCATTAAACCATTTACAATGCCAAACTTATCATTCAAGACCTTTGCAACTGGACCGATACAATTGGTAGTACATGAAGCATTACTAAAGATGTCGTATTGATTAATATCAAGTTTGTCATCATTAACACCTTTAACAATCATTTGTACCTCTCCACCTTTTGAAGGGCCTGTGAGTAATACTTTCTTTGCACCTGCATTAATATGAGCAATGGCTTTATCTCCATGATTAAATTTACCAGTAGCTTCAATAACAATGTCGATATCTAATTCATTCCATGGTAAGTTTTCTGGATTTCTATCAGAAACAAGTTTAATTTCATGATTATCTACTTTAATACCATTTTCTGTTGCTTCAACTTTTTTATCATATGTACCATGAGTTGTATCATAATTAATTAAATGTGCAATAGTTTCAGAAGGATAACTTGCATTAATCGCTACAACATTTAAGTTTTTGTTTTTTAAAGCTATACGTAGCACCATTCTTCCAATTCTACCCATTCCATTAATCGCGATATTCGTTGACATTAAAAAGCACCCCTTGAACATTTATTTATATGTTATACTTTATGGAATTAGTATAACATATTATCTGTCTTTTGAAAGCGTTTCCCTATACTCATGTTCGAACTTTTATCTATCATTTTAAATAAGTTATACTTATTATTTAACATATAAAAATAAAAAACGTACACAAAACAATGCTTTGTGTACGCTAACTTTATTAATCAATATAACCTTCTTCTTCAAGAAGTTGTTGTAAATTTTGTTTTAATTCAAGTTTATCACCTAGATTGTCTATGACATGATCCGCCATTCTACTTTTCTTATCAATAGATATTTGACTATACACACGTGCCTTAGCATCTTCTTGTGATAAATCATTTCTTTCCATTAAACGTTCAATTTGAATACTTTCAGAAGTGTAAACTACCCAAACTTCATCCACAGTATCTTGTAAATCATTTTCAAATAACAAAGGAATATCCATAATGACATTGTATCCCTCATTTAGGTAGTGATTCTTCTCTTCTTCCATTATTTCTCTAACAATAGGATGAACTATCTTATTAAGTTCTATTCGTTGTTCTGGATTATTAAAGACAAGTTCTCCAACATATTTACGATTCATCTCACCATTGTCGTCAATAGCTTCTTGACCAAATTTCTCTCTTATTTGATCTAATCCTTTTGAACCCTTCTTAACAGCTTTTCGAGATGCAATATCCGCATCAACAACCTTAAATCCATAAGCAGTTAATAATTCTGAGACTGTTGATTTACCAGTTGCGATTCCACCTGTTAGTCCAATAATCTTTGGCATATTTTCACGCTTCCTTTATTTCTGACAATTTGGGCAAAAATGACTATTTCTAGTGGCAATCACTTTTGTTTCTATTTCATGCCCACATGTTTTACAATATTTCTGTTTATAAACATTTAAATGCAATTGCATTTCTCCGGTTTTACCGTCAGCATGGCGATAATCAGAAATACTTGTTCCACCGTATTTAATACCCTCTTCAAGAACTTCTTGAACATAATAAAATAACATCTCTTTTTGTTGATGACTCAATGAGTTAGCAATTTTATCAGGTCGAATACCAGTTCTATAAAGTGCTTCACAAGCATAAATATTACCAGCACCAGCAATTACTTTATGATCTAAAATCATCTGTTTAATAGGTTTATTAGCGTATTTATTAATATCAAAACAACTCAGATAATGTATCATTGCTTCTTTATCAAATGGTTCTGGAGCTATTTCTAGAAAAGGAGGATAACTTTCATAATTGGCAATATTTCTAATTTCTCCAAAACGTCTAATATCTGAGTAAACTAATTTTTTACCATTGTTAAGTTCGAAAATCACTTGCCAATGTTTACGGTAATTTGGCGTTCCTATTTCTTTTAAATCATCTACTACAAAAAATCCTCCTGCCATTCCTAAATGACTTATCAAAATTCTACGATCATTGTCTTTTTCAATATGAAAAACGATGTACTTACTACGCCTAAGAACTTCAGATATAACATAACCTTCAGTTAATTTTTTAAAACTATCTAACTCTATACCTTTTATAATTGTTTCTCTTTGATTATTTTTACCTTCGATCACCTTCTCTGAAAAAATAACTTTATCAATTTTTTCATTTATTACAAAAGGTTCTATACCTCTTTTAACATGTTCAACTTCTGGTAATTCTGGCATTTTTTAACCCTTTCCTTATTTAGCGTCATACCATGTTGGTCCATAACTTGAATCTACTTTTAGAGGTACATCTAAATCTAAAGCTTGTTCCATAATTTCTTCAACAAACTTACTAAAATCTTCGACTTCAGATTTAGGCAACTCGAAAATCAATTCATCATGAACTTGCAATAATAATGTCGCGTGATAATTAGTATCTTTAACTTTTTCATAAAACTTAACCATAGCTAATTTAATAATATCTGCTGCGCTACCTTGTATCGGGGTATTCATGGCTGTTCTTTCTGCAAAACTTCTTAAGTTGAAATTACGACTTGTAATATCTGGAATATAACGACGTCGATGTAGAAGTGTTTCAACATATCCTTCTGCTTTAGCATCTTTAACAATGTCAGACATGTATTGTTTTACACCAGGAAAACTAGCTAAGTAATCATCTATAAAAGCTTTCGCTTTTTTACGTGTAATTCCTAAACTTTGACTTAAGCCATAATCGCTAATTCCATACACAATACCAAAGTTTACTGCTTTGGCTTGTCTACGCATTAAACTATCTACTTCATTAGCTTCTACGTTAAATACTTTCATAGCTGTCGCAGTATGAATATCGTTACCATTAATAAATGCCTCTTTCAAACTTTCATCTTGAGTAATATGCGCAAGCACACGTAACTCTATTTGTGAATAGTCAGCCGATAAGATTACGCTATCCTTATCTGTAGGTTTAAAGGCTTTTCTAATTTTTCTTCCTTCTTCTAAACGAATAGGTATATTCTGTAAGTTTGGATCTACACTTGAAAGTCTACCTGTTTGAGCTAACGTTTGATTAAAACGTGTGTGAATTCTCTGATCTTTACTAATCACTTTTTGTAATCCTTCAACATAAGTTGATTGTAATTTTGACAATTGTCGATACTCCAATATATGTTCAATAATTGGATGCTCTCCTTGCAATTGTTCTAATACGTCTACTGCTGTTGAATAGCCTGTCTTAGTTTTCTTGATAACAGGTAGTTTTAGCGTTTCAAATAAAACTACTCCTAATTGTTTAGGAGAATTAATATTAAATTCTTCTCCTGCAGCTTCATGAATGTTTTTAATTAAAACATCTAATTTTTCTTGGATTTCGTTCTCCATTTGTTTTAAGTCTTCAACATCAGTATAAATACCAATTTCTTCCATTTCACTTAAAATTTTAGCAAGTGGTAATTCTAAATCTTTGAGTAACTCAACTTGATTATACTCTTCTAATTGAGCCTCCATTTCAGGTTTAGAGTTAGCAATTGCCTCTGTGATTGAAGCTACATGTTTATTTAATACTTCTTCTTCAGGAACTTGATGTTTTTTCCCCTTACCGTAAACTGACACATTATCTTTAACATAATTCTGTCCATAAAGTGAAACTACTGATTTTACATCATCTATTGAACGAGAAGGATCAATAATATAACTAGACAACATTACATCAAACTGCACATTTTGAATATCGATATTTAAACGATGCGCAGCCACATAAGTTTTTTTAGCATCGTATACAGTTTTAATCGTATTTTTATCTTCTAACCATTGGACTAAATCTTGATATTGCTTAATATCTTCAGCATTTATGACCACATGTGAATCATCAGCATAAAAACCAAATTTTAGGATATTATCTTTAAGATAATTTGTGCCCTCTAATTCAAAATGAATAATTGCATGCTCTAAACTATCAAAGTTGATATGTTGAAAATCCGATTCAATTTCAAAGGTCTTTTCGTTAACTACATCGTTATTAGCCTCTTCATCAATATCTGCTAATAATTGTTTGAATTCAAGCTTTTTAAACAATTCTATTTTGTTAGTGTTATCATCTTGATTTTCTAATTTTGTATCATTTAGAGTAACCTCAATGGGACTTTCAACATTAATTGTAGCTAAGTCTTTACTCATCAAGGCATCATCTTTACTATTCACGAGTTTTTCTTTTAATTTTTTAGCTGTGACATCATCAATATGTTCATAAACACCTTCTACAGAAGTAAATTGTTTAAGAAGTTTGATTGCAGTCTTCTCACCAACGCCAGCAACCCCTGGAATATTATCTGAAGTATCTCCCATGAGACCTTTCATATCAATGATTTGTTTCGGTTGTAGCCCATCATATTTTTCAGCTATAAAACTTGGCGTGTAGTGATCTACATCTGTCACACCTTTTTTAGTGTAATAAATTGTAACATTATCAGTAGCTAATTGTGTTAAATCTCGATCCCCTGTAATAATAATCGTTTCGAAACCAGCCTTATCAGCCTCTCTACTTAGCGTGCCAATAATGTCATCCGCTTCATAATTTTCTAATTCATAGTGTTTAATGTGATAAGCATCTAATAATTGACGAATATAAGGAAATTGTTCACTTAATTCTGGTGGTGTTTTTTGACGTCCACCTTTATATTCACTGTACTTAGAATGTCTGAAAGTAGTTTTACCAGCATCAAATGCAACTAAAAAGTGATTAGGTTGTTCTTCTTTAATAATTTTCTCAAGCAACATCGCAAAGCCATATATAGCATTTGTATGAATACCAGCTTTATTAGAAAGTAATGGTAAAGCATAAAACGCTCTAAAGCTTAAACTGTTACCATCTATTAACACTAATTTATCCAAAATACGTAACCTCCAGAACTGATTTACATACATTTTAGCATATAAAGTGGTACTTGTATTTCAATTGAACATTGAAATACTTAGTACCACTTACGCATTAGTCTTTAGCTAATGTGTTCCTCTTTTTTACGCTTAACGAATTTAAGACTTCTAACATAAAGTTAAATGTATACAAAAAAAGCTTTTCAAAAGAAGAAACTGCAATGTCAAAAATGACATCGCAGTTTCTCAAATTATTCATCTATAAAAGTAACTTTGAAGGTCGAACCTTCTCCAAGTCTACTATTTATGTTGATTCGTCCGTTATGGGCTTCGACAATATGTTTAGTTATTGATAAACCTAAACCTGTACCGCCAGAATCTCTACTTCTCGCTTTATCTACTCTGTAGAAACGTTCAAAGATATGTTTTTGATCCTTGACGCTAATACCAATTCCGAAATCTTGAATTTCTAAATTAACCTTTTTACCCTCTCTAAATACTCGTACAATAACCTTATTATCCTCAAGAGAATAATTAATCGCATTTGAAAGTAAGTTAGTAATAACTTGAGCAATTTTATTTTCATGAGCTTCTATGATGACATCTTTTTCAATTTCAGGTTGAATTTCAATATTTTTATTTATAGCTTGAGTCTGCAAGTTATCAATCGTATTATAAGCTAATTCAGATAAATTCATATAGTTCGTTTCAATCTCGGTTTGTTGTTCGATATGCGATAAATCCAATAAATCCATAACTAACGATTCTATTCTATTAGATTCTTTCAAAATGATGTTCAAGAACATATCAAGAGATTGCTCATCATTTTTAGCACCTTCAATAAGTGTCTCTGCAAAACCTTTAATAGAAGTAATTGGGGTTTTTAATTCATGTGACACATTAGCCACAAACTCTCTTCTAAGATTTTCTAATTTTTGAAGGTTAGTAATATCATGAAGTACGACAACCATACCTTGTAATTTCTTCTTAGATTTGGACAAAATTGGGACACATGATACATCAAAGTATTTAGTATGTACATTATTAATGTCTACTTCAATTTGATCATAGATTACCTTCTCAGTTCTAAAGCTTTCTATTATTAGCTTCTCAATACTATCATCTATGAAACCAATATAATTCTTATTTTCAACCTGTTGATCCGGACTAAATACTTCATAGTAAGCATGGTTCGCAACAACTATTTCGCCATGTTTATCAATCATTAAAACAGAACTTGGTATATTCTCAAGTGTTGTTTTCAAACGATTTGATTGTATTTTTTGACTATTGTTCAATTTCTGCAATCTTCTGGCTAGCTCATTCGTTGTTACAAAAAGTGCACGTGTTTCCTTAACATTACTTTCTGGAACACGAACATGATAATAACCATCTGCCAATAATGATGTTGCATACGTCACTTCATTAATAGGTCTTATGTATGTTCGATTGATACTTCTACTAGCTAAGTAAACTGTGAATAACACTATGACGCCTATTATAGAAAGGTATTTCCACATTTCTCTTTGTAAATCTATGATTTCATCATTAATTCCACTTATGTATACGGTTTTGTTACCTATATTATCTTTAAAAGTATAGCGCGTACCGATATTAGTTTTTTTAGTAATTAAGTTAGAAGGATTTGCTGCATTATCAATTCTACTATCTATCTTTTTACTATCACCTGATGAAAAAATGATGTGTCCATCAGCTTCGTTTTTTATAACAACGATATTTTGTTGATTATCAGCAAGGTTGTCAATCTCTTCACCTTTTTTATGATTTAGTAAATTGACATAATTATGTGCTTCTTTTCTTAATTCATTGATTTGATTGCTAGTTAAAGTTTGATAAATTGTGTTGTGAATAATTGCACCTAAACCAATAAAACTAATTATTGTTATAGTACTAATTAATAATAATAAACGGTGATGAAACTTTAGCATTAAGCTTTAGGTCTCTCCAATTTATAACCTAATCCTCGCACTGTTTTAATTAATTTAGGTTGTTTTGGATTCTCTTCCAATTTATCTCTTAAATGACTAATATGTACATCGACGATTCGAGAGTCCCCAGCAAATTCATAATTCCAAACAGAATTGAGCATATGCTCTCGTGTAATGACACGGCCTTGTCTTTCAATTAAGTATAATAATAATTCGAATTCTTTAGGAGTTAACTCTAATAATTCTTCATCTTTATATACTTCAAAGAATTCAGGACGTATACGAATAGAGTCGATGATGATGTCTTCCTCATCTGTGTCCTCTTTCTCAATTTCATTAACAAACTTAGAACGTCTTAAAATAGCCTTAACTCTTGCAACCACTTCTCTAGGTGAGAATGGCTTTGTCATGTAATCGTCAGCACCTAGTTCAAGTCCTAAAACACGATCAAACTCATCATCTTTTGCGGTTAACATTAAAATAGGTACTAAATTTTTGTCAGATCGAATTGATTTACACACCTCAATACCATCCTTCTTAGGTAACATGACGTCCAATACAATAAGTTCAGGTTGCTCTTCTTCAACCTTTTTTAATGCTTCCTCGCCGTCATACGCGACTTCAACTATGTATCCTGCTGTTTCTAAATTATACTTTAGTAAGGTCACGATTGATTGTTCATCATCAACCACTAATACTTTTTGTGACATGGTGTGCCTCCCTATTTTGTTATTACAATTTCATTATAACTGAAGTTCAAATAAAAATAACATAGCTACACATCAATTTTACATAAACTTAACAAAACAAATATATTTGCACATATATTAAGAAAATATTTGTTTAATATTGTCTTAACATTAATTAACCTATCATCTTTTGAAGTAAAAAGATAATGATAACTTACATTTTTACATAATCTTTAAAAAAGGGTTGGCTTTCGCCAACCCAACAAAGATTAGTATCTTATTTATTTTTAACTCTAATTTAGTTTACTTTAAGTTTTTAATTAACTCGTCAGCGAACTCTGAAGTTGAAACTTCTTCAGCGCCATCCATTAAACGAGCAAAATCGTAAGTTACAATTTTAGAAGCGATAGTTGCTTCAATTGAATCAGTGATTTTATTAGCAGCTTCTTGCCAACCTAAGTGTTCTAACATTAGAACTGAACTTAAAATTTCTGATGATGGATTAACTTTGTTTAATCCAGCGTATTTTGGAGCTGTACCATGAGTTGCTTCAAAGATAGCGTGGCCTGTTTCGTAATTAATATTAGCACCTGGAGCGATACCAATACCGCCAACTTGTGCAGCTAAAGCATCTGAAATGTAGTCACCATTTAAGTTCATAGTTGCTACTACATCATGTTCAGCTGGACGAGTTAAGATTTGTTGTAAGAAGATATCAGCAATTGAATCTTTGATAATAATTTTGCCTTCTTTTTCAGCTTTATCTTGAGCTTCATTTGCTGCATCTTTACCTTCTTTTTCAACAATTTCATCATATTGTTGCCAAGTAAATACTTTATCACCAAATTCATTATGAGCTAAGTCATAACCCCATTGTTTGAATGAACCTTCAGTGAATTTCATAATGTTACCTTTATGCACTAAAGTCACAGATTTACGATTGTTATCTAAAGCATATTGAATAGCTGCTCTAACAAGACGTTCTGTACCTTCTTTAGATACAGGTTTAATACCAATACCTGAAGTTTCTGGGAAGCGGATGTTAGTAGCTCCCATCTCATTTTGTAAGAAATCAATTACTTTTTTAACTTCTGAAGTTCCTTCTTTAAATTCAATACCTGCGTAGATATCTTCAGTGTTTTCACGGAAAATAACCATATCTACATCTTCAGGACGTTTAACCGGAGATGGTACACCTTGGAACCAACGAACAGGACGTAAGCAAGTAAATAAATCTAATTCTTGTCTTAAAGCAACATTTAGTGAACGGATCCCGCCACCAATTGGCGTAGTTAAAGGTCCTTTAACAGCGATTAAATATTCTTTAATCGTGTCTAAAGTTTCTTGAGGTAACCATTCTCCTGTTTCATCATAAGCTTTTTGTCCAGCTAAAACTTCTTTCCATTCAATACGTTTTTCGCCGTTGTAAGCTTTTTCTACTGCTGCATCAATAACGCGACTTGCAGCTTTCCAAATATCTGGTCCAATTCCATCACCAATAATAAATGGAATAATTGGTTCGTTTGGTACATTTAAACCTTCATTAGTTTGAGTAATTTTTTCTGCTGACATAAATCTAACCTCCAAGTATATTTAAACTTTCACTAAATACTATATGTTATTTTATTATCTTTCTTCAATAGGAACATATTTACGATCTTTCTCACCAATATATTGAGCTCTTGGTCTCATAATTCTGTTGTCTCGATATTGTTCTAATATATGAGCAATCCAACCAGAAGTACGACTTACTGCAAAGATTGGTGTAAATAAATCATGAGGAATGTTCATACTGTGATAAACAGTTGCACTGAAGAAATCAACATTTGGAATTAAGCCTTTTTCATCTTTCATACGCTTTTCAATAGCTAATGAAATATCAAATAATTCGCTTTGACCAGTTTCTTCAGTAATTTTACGGCTCATTTCACGTAAATATTTAGCACGTGGATCACCATCTTTATATACACGGTGACCGAAGCCCATTACTTTATCTTTATTAGCGAATCTCTCATCAAGGTAACTATCAACATTATCAGTACTACCTACTTCTTTTAACATTGCCATTACACGTTCATTTGCACCACCGTGTAGAGGCCCTTTTAATGAACCTACAGCAGCAACAATACCTGAATACATATCAGAGAGTGATGAAACAGCACAACGAGCAGTGAATGCAGATGCGTTTAATTCATGATCGGCATGTAAAATTAAAGCTTTATTGAATGCTTCAACTTCAATGTCAGTTGGAAGTTCGCCTCTTAACATGTATAAGAAGTTCGCTGCATAACTTAATTCTGAATTAGGTTTAACAGGTTCTTTACCTTCTCTTACTCTTGCAAAAGCCGTAACTAATGAAGCAATTTTTGCTTGAATACGAATTGCTCTTTCATACTTTTTATCTTCAGATTCATCTTCAGCATCTGGATCGAAATGAGCAATATAAGATACAGATGTACGTAACGCTGTCATAGGATGAACATCATCAGTTACATACTCTTCAAAGTGTTTATAAACTCTTTCGTTTAGAGTCATAAACTCAAATAATTTTTCTTTCAATTCTTTTAATTCTTCTTTATTTGGAAGTCTATAATTCCAAAGTAAGAAAATAATTTCTTCGAATTGGGCATTTTCTGCGAGATCATCAATATCATAGCCCGCATATGTCAATTGACTGTCAATTATTGAGCTGATCTTAGTTTCAGCTGCAATAACCCCTTCTAAACCTCTTTGTAATTCTGCCATGATAAATTTCCCCTTTACTATTTCTTTATGAAATGGCTTTCACCTAGTATTATAGCTAAATTCAAACAATTTGTGAAACATTATAAATAACTTTAAACATGTAAAAATGGTATATTAGCTTGACCTTAATGTATGTTAACATCTTTAAAAGAGCGTGAAATTAAACTTTACATAGTATATAACTCATCAAATTTCAAAAATATTGTGATGTTTTCGTTTAGTTATCAAGAATGATTACAAAATATAAATATACATTTTAGTGAATTTTCACACTTTTTTTGCGAAAAGAATTGTATAAATAGCCTTATAAGTGCATAATATAAATATCTTATAGTAAGGGAGATGTCTTATGGCTGAAAATTTACAAAGAGAATTGAGCAATCGTCATGTTCAATTAATCGCCATTGGAGGCGCTATAGGAACGGGGTTATTCCTTGGTGCCGGTCAAACAATTGCAATGACGGGTCCCTCAATATTGCTTACCTATATCATTATAGGATTTATGTTATTCATGTTTATGCGTGGATTGGGAGAAATTATAATTCAAAACACTAATTTTAAATCATTTGCGGATGTTACTAATAAATACATAGGACCATTTGCTGGATTTATTACAGGGTGGACATATTGGTTATGTTGGATTATTACTGGTATGGCTGAAGTTACAGCGGTAGCTAAATATGTTAGTTTTTGGTTCCCTGAAATACCTAATTGGATTAGTGCTTTATTTTGTGTATTAATCTTAATGTCATTTAACCTACTAAGCGCCAAATTATTTGGTGAATTAGAATTTTGGTTTGCAATCATTAAAATTGCCACAATTATTGCTTTAATCGTTGTAGGTATTGTCATGATTCTTTTTGCTTTCAAAACACAATTCGGACATACAAGTTTAACTAATTTATACAACCATGGAATATTCCCTAAAGGGGCTTCAGGGTTCTTCATGTCATTCCAGATGGCACTATTTTCATTCGTAGGAATCGAAATGATTGGTGTTACTGCTGGAGAGACAAAAGATCCTGAACAAACTATACCAAGGGCAATCAATAGTGTACCTATTAGAATATTAATTTTCTATGTTGGGGCATTAGCAGTAATTATGTCAATCATTCCTTGGTACAAAGTTGATCCAGATAACAGCCCTTTCGTTAAATTATTCGCTTTAATTGGAGTACCATTTGCAGCTGGAATAATTAACTTTGTGGTTTTAACTGCTGCTGCATCATCATGTAATAGTGGTATCTTTTCAAATAGTAGAATGCTGTACGGACTATCTAATCAAGAACAAGCTCCACCAGCCTTCTCTAAAACGAACAAAAACGGTGTACCACACACAGCTATTATAGCTTCATCAGCATTATTGCTAATTGCAGCGTTGTTAAATTATATTTTCCCTGACGCTACTAAGGTATTTACTTATGTTACAACTATTTCAACTGTACTATTTTTAGTTGTATGGGCATTAATTATTATTGCTTATATCAATTACAGTAGAAATAATCCAGAGTTACATAAAAAGGCAACTTATAAATTACCTGGTGGTCTATATATGGGATATGCAATATTAATTTTCTTCATTTTTGTCTTCGGCTTATTATTTGTAAATGTCGATACTAGAAGAGCTATCTATTTAACACCTATTTGGTTTATTATTTTAGGTCTCATGTACTTACGATACAAAAAGGTAAGCAAACACGCGTAATAATAATAATTAATACCAGCGTTAGAATTTGAAATGTCTAACGCTGGTATTTTTTTATCACCATTCAAGTTTTAAAACACAAAAACTGAGACATTATAAATAATGCCTCAGTCATGTAAAATTATATTTAAATTAAATTATAGTACGTTAGCGTAGCCTTCAAAGATTTTTCCTTGAGCTGCATCAACAGTAACTAACATATCGTTCTTAATTTCTTTAGTAGCTTTTTCAACACCAACTACTGTTGGAATACCTTTTTCTAAACCAACGATTGCACTTGGTGAAGTGATACCGTTCTCTTCAGTAATTAAACCAATAGCATTTTCGACATAAGGTACTAATGTTTCATCAACAGAGTTAGTAACAATGACTTTATCAGATAAATCTTTACCCTCTAAGTCACTTGCACTTTTAGCAACAATAGCATGGCCTACTACTGATCCACGACCTACGCCTTGGCCACGAGCAATTTCATCACCTACTAAGTGAATTTTCATCATGTTTGTTGTACCTTTTTCACCAGTAGGTACACCTGCAGTAATAATGATTAAGTCTCCATTAGAAACTCTACCAGTCTCAACTGCAGTTGCTACTGCGTTATTAAGTAATGCATCAGTGTTTTTACGTCCTTCTTTAACTACAGGATTAACGCCCCAAACAATCGCACATTGACGTGCAGTTTCTTCACTAGGAGTAACAGCGATAATATCAGAGTGTGGACGATATTTTGAAATCGTACGTGCAGTTGATCCACTCTCTGTTGCAGCAACAATTGCTTTAACATTTAAATTAAGCGCTGTATGTGCTACAGAAACACCAATGGCATTAACAAGAGATGTTTCAACTAACTTAGTACGGTCAGATAATAATTTTTTATAATCTTGCGCTGCTTCAGCTGAAACTGCGATATTTCTCATCGTTTTAACTGCTTCTTCTGGGTATAATCCCGCTGCAGTTTCACCTGATAACATAACTGCATCAGTACCATCATAAATGGCATTAGCAACGTCACTTGCTTCCGCACGAGTTGCACGAGGATTACGTTGCATTGAATCTAACATTTGAGTTGCAGTAATAACTGGTTTACCTAATTTATTACATTTTCTAATTAAATCTTTTTGAACCATAGGTACTTTTTCTGGTGGTATTTCAACACCCATGTCACCACGAGCAACCATTAAACCATCAGAAACTTCTAATATTTCGTCAATATTATCGATACCTTCTTGGTTTTCAATTTTAGGGAAAATTGTGATATGAGCTTTTTCTTCTTCAAGAATTTGGCGAATATCTAAAACATCACTAGGACGTCTTACGAAACTTGCTGCGATAAAATCAACATTTTCTTTGATACCAAAGCGGATATCATCAGCATCTTTATCAGTGATACCTGGTAAATTAACTTTTACTCCTGGTAAGTTAACACCTTTTTTATTTTTTAATTCTCCTGTATTTAAAATATCACATTTAACTTCGCCTTTATCTTTATTAATTTCTTTAACTTGTAGTTCAACTAAACCGTCATCTAATAAGATATAAGAACCTTCATTTACATCGTTAATTAAGTCTTCATAAGTAACTGAGAATTTCTCAGGAGTACCTTCAACTTCATTCATACTTACAATAACTTCTTTACCTTTTTCTAATTCAATAACGCCATCTTTCATATTATGCGTACGAATTTCTGGCCCTTTAGTATCTAATAATAGTGCAACAGTTTTATCTAAACGTTTAGCAACTTTACGAATTGTATCAATTCTTGCTTTATGTTCTTCATGACTACCATGAGAGAAGTTTAAACGCGCAACGTTCATACCCGCGTTAATTAATTTTTCAAGCATTTCTTCCGATTCAGAAGCTGGTCCTATAGTACATACAATTTTAGTCTTTCTCATTATATAATCCTCCCATAATTTATATTGATAATTCTTTAGCTAATTGATACATATCTTTATCAAATTTATGATTACTTTCTCCAAAGATATCATCAAATGGTGTAGCAGTTAATTGATTATTTTTAATACCCACACCTTTAGCAGTTTCACCTTGTTTAAGTAATTCTACAGCGTGTCCACCTAACCTTGAAGCCAACACACGGTCAGCTCCAGAAGGGCTTCCTCCACGCTGAATATGACCTAAAACTGATACTCGAGTATCAATATTGATGTATTTCTTTAATTCATCAGCACATTCTTGTCCACTCATACATCCTTCAGCGACCATAACGATAGAATGTTTCTTACCTCTTTTTATACCCTGTTCAATCTTTTCTGCAACATCTTTAATGTCTGTATGAACTTCGGGTACTACAATCGTCTCTGCGCCAACAGACAATCCTGCCCATAACGCTAAATCACCACAGTCTCGACCCATAACTTCTACTATAAAAGTACGAGCATGACTTGATGCAGTATCTCTAATTTTATCGACCGATTCAATAATTGTATTCAAAGCAGTGTCAAAACCTATAGTGAAATCTGTACCATTAATATCATTATCAATAGTACCAGGTATTCCAATAGTTTGAATTTCCTTACATTCTTCACTAATACGTTGAGCACCGCGATAACTACCGTCGCCCCCAATGACAACTAAGCCTTCAATACCACGTTTACGAAGGTTTTCAATACCTTTCTTACGCACATCTTCTTCTTTAAATTGAGGGCACCTAGCTGAAAATAGGAACGTACCTCCACGTTGAATTGTATCCCCTACAGAGCCTAATTCAAGCTTGTGAATATCATCGTCAAGTAAACCTTGGTAACCATGATAAATCCCATAAACTTCAATATTATTGTAAATTGCTGTACGAACGACTGCTCGAACTGCAGCATTCATACCTGGTGAATCTCCACCGCTAGTTAAAACTGCAATTTTTTTCATGACGACATACCTTTCTTTAACTAGATTTATCTTTAACTCTAAATTACCACAATTTATTTTACTGTTCCATCAAAAGAAAGCCTTTCAACGGATGTAAACGTTTTAAATAATGAATTTTTTCTAAAATCATAAAAAAGAGCTAATAGCCTTTAAATCAAGACAATTAACTCTTAATAATTTATTCTACAACTGATCCTATGTGTCTAAATTTCTCGAAACGATCATTAGCTAAATCTTCACCAGATTTTTGGTTCAATTCATTTAGATGTTTCACAAAAACTTCTTTAATTGTTGAAGCTTGTGATTCTATATCTTTATGAGCACCACCTAAAGGTTCATTAATCACTTCATCAACAATATTTAAACCTTTAAGATCATTAGCTGTAATTTTCATAGTTTCAGCAGCAATTTTAGCTAAATTACTATCTTTCCAAAGTAAAGCAGCAGCGCCTTCAGGTGAAATAACTGAATAAGTACTATTCTCAAGCATAAGTACTTTATTAGATATACCTATACCAAGCGCACCACCACTACCGCCTTCACCAATAACGATTGCGATAACAGGGACTGTCAGTGATGCCATTTCAATTAGATTTTTAGCTATTGATTCACTCTGACCACGTTCTTCAGCTGCTTTACCTGGATAAGCACCTTTTGTATCAATAAAAGTAAAGATCGGACGGTTAAACTTTTCAGCTTGTTTCATTAAACGAAGAGCTTTACGGTATCCCTCTGGATGAGCCATTCCAAAATTACGATAAATGTTATCTTTTGTATCTTTACCACGTTGCTGGCCGACTGCAGTGACAGCTTGTCCGTTTAGATAACCAATTCCACCAATCATGGCAGGGTCATCTCTATAATTTCTATCTCCATGAAGCTCAATAAATGAGTCGAAAATATAAGGTATATAATCCAAAGTAGTTGGACGCTCTTGTAAGCGGGCAATCTGTACACGATCCCAAGGCTTCAAATTGGTATAAACTTTTTTAGTTTCTCTCTCAAGCGACGCTTCAAGCATATCTATTTCTTCTTGTAGATCAACTTCATTTTTCTCTTGAGATTCTTTTAACGATTCAATTTTATTTCTTATTTCAAAAAGTGGCTTTTCAAAATCTAACATTATTTACTCACCTCTTGATGGATATTTAAGATATTAGAAAGCGTTTCTTTCATATCTTTACGATGAATAACTTTGTCTAATTGACCATGCTCTAATAAAAATTCAGCCGTTTGGAAGTCATCAGGTAACTTTTCATTAATAGTTTGTTCAATGACACGTCTACCAGCAAAACCTATAAGCGCTTTAGGTTCACTTAAATTAATATCTCCTACTGAAGCAAAACTTGCAGAAACTCCTCCAGTTGTCGGGTTAGTTATATATGAGATATATAATAAGCCTGCATCAGAATGACGTTTAAGTGATACACTTGTTTTTCCCATTTGCATAAGTGAAATAATGCCTTCTTGCATTCTGGCACCACCACTTGCTGAAAAGAGAATAAATGGTAGACGGTGTTCAGTACAGTAATCTATAATTCTGCAGATTTTTTCACCTACTACTGATCCCATGCTTCCCATTCTAAAACGGGCATCCATTACGGCCACTCCATATTTAATACCATCAAGTTCAGAAGTACCGGTAACTACAGCTTCATTTAATCCTGTCTTTTGTTGATCTTTCTCTACCTTTTCAATGTAGCCAGGGAAATCTAATGGATTCGCAGAGGTCATGCCCTTGTCGAATTCTACAAATGTCCCTTCATCTGAAATAGCTTCAATTCTCTTATGTGCAGTGAGTGCGATGTGGTGATCACAATTGAAGCACACATTTAGATTTTCAGCTAATTCTTTAGTGTACATAATTTTTTTACACTTTGGGCATTTAGTCATAATCCCAGCTGGCACATCACTTTGTTTAGAATCTTGAACTGTTAAATATTTCTTTTTTTTACTTCGATTAAAAAAATCTTTAAACATTGGTAAACCTCCAAATAACCTCTGTTACTACCATTTTTTTAATTTCCTGATTCAATATGCTCATGAATAAACTATATTCTAACCAGCATAGAAATCAACTTCAAAATTATTTTAAATCTGTCACTTTCATTGTTTTATCATAAATATCTTGAGGGTTAACTTCGATTCTTGCAACCCCTGATTCCATAGCAGCTTTGGCTACGCTTCTAGCAACAGATGGCGCAACTCTTTTATCAAAAGGTCCAGGAATACAATAATCAGGATTAAGTTCATCCTCATCAATTAAGTCTGCAATTGCTTCTACAGCCGCTTTTTTCATATCTTCATTGATGTGAGTTGCTTCAACATCTAATGCACCTCTAAAAATACCAGGGAAAGCTAAGACATTATTAATTTGGTTAGGAAAATCTGAACGTCCTGTACCAATGACTTTAGCACCTGCTTCTTTAGCATCATCAGGTTTGATTTCAGGGTTAGGATTTGCCATAGCAAAGATAATTGGATCCTCTGCCATGCTCTTAACCATATCTTTAGTTAATAAATCTGCTACAGATACACCAATAAATACATCTGCATCTTTAATAACTTCTTCTAAAGAACCATCGATTTTATCTTTGTTTGTCCAGTTAGCAACATAAGCTTTAGTATCATTCATACCATGTTGTCGACCTTCATAAATAGCTCCTTTAGAGTCGCACATAATCATGTCTCTAACACCGTAAGAATATAAAAGTTTTACAATAGCAATTCCAGCAGCTCCAGCTCCGTTTAGTACAACTTTAATATCTGATAAATCTTTATCAACAATTCTCAAAGCATTGATTAAACCAGCCATAGTAACAATTGCTGTACCATGTTGATCGTCATGGAATACTGGGATATTAGTTTCTTTTTTCAATGTTTCTTCTATTTCAAAACATCTCGGTGCTGAAATATCTTCAAGATTAATACCACCATAATTAGGTTGTAGTAATTTCACAGTATTAACAATTTCATCAGTGTCTGTCGTATCTAATGCAATAGGTACGCCGTTGATACCAGCAAAGCTTTTAAACAATACCGCTTTACCTTCCATAACAGGAATGCTAGCTTCTGCTCCAATATTACCTAAACCAAGAACAGCAGTCCCATCAGTTACCACTGCTACAGTGTTTGCCTTTATTGTATAATCATAAACTTTTCTTGAATCTTCATGAATCTCCTTACAAGGTTCAGCAACACCAGGTGAATAAGCTAAACTAAGCTCTTCTTTATTAGTTACTTTTATATTTGGTGTAATTTCTAATTTACCTTGATTCTCTTTGTGCATCTCTAATGCATCGTCTCTTAAAGACATGAAATCAACCCCTATTTTAAATAATTTTAAAGTTAAAAAATAACTGTACTTATTAGATAAAAATCGTGAATGTTGAATCTAGTATTTCTAATATTTAAAAACCCAATATACTTCATTTTAAGAATAGTTAGAAACGCATCTCATATGTAAATGAATACGTTAATTTAAATAATTCTTCGTGATACTATTCTTATTTATTAAAATTATTTTTTCTTCCGATTATAAGTTAAACAGTTTATAACCAAAACAAAAAATAATTACAAAGAAAAACTGATGGTTATTATCTTAACCATCAGTTAACTATACCATAGTTTAAAATTTGATAAAAGTTATATAAACCTAATATCACTAGGTTTTACAGACTCGATAAGTTGATAAATTGTCTCATCATCTTTATTTATATATCCTAAGTGTTTTATATCATTATTTTGTTCATTAAACGAACTAATCTCTAAAATGTTATTTTTCTCAATCGGTGTGTCTACTATCATTTCTTGCAACTTATCTGAAATCAATTGCGTATCACGTAGAATCACTTTTTTAGATGCTTTAATCTTTTGATTTTTAAATTCATTCACTTCAATTATCTGATTTATAATAAGTTGTAGTTGTTGATTTCTTTTTTCAAATTTACCGATGACTATATACATTTCTTCATTAGGTATTGAAGTTTCATATTTCTTGAATTTATCAGGAAATATGACACCGTCCATTAATAACATTCCATCATTAAGTGTTACGAAGGCCATGTTCTGTCCATTCTTAGTTCTTATTTGTTTAATTGCATCAAATTGTACTAATATAGGTTGGTGATTTTGAGCATTACCTAATTTATAAATTCCTAAGTATTGCTTTTTATCAAATTCTTTCTCAACCGGATGTTTAGATATGTAGAAGCCTAAATACTCTTTTTCATAATCACTAAGCATTTTATCAGGTAACTCTTCTTTATCTTCATACGCTTGTTTAGGAGTTAATATGTCGAATAGCATATCATCCTGCTCGACATCGGAGGCTGTATCTAAAACTTGATCAATAGTTTGTAATAGAGTAGCTCTATTTTTACCAAAATGATCAAACGCACCAACTAAAATTAAAGCTTCTAATAATTTTCTACTTTTAACCCTTTTAGGAATTCTTCGTGTAAAATCAAAAAAATCTTTAAACTTGCCATTATTATATCTTTCATCAACAATCGTTTTTACACTCTGGTAACCTACACCTTTTATAGCTCCTAGAGATAAATAAATACCTTTTGAAGTTGCTTTATAATACCAATGACTTTCATTGATATTAGGTGGTAAAATATTTAATTTTTGATGCTTCGCTTCATCTATAATGGCAGAAGTTTTCTTTTCACTACCTATAACATTACTTAGAATATTGGCATAGAAATAGTTTGGATAATACACTTTTAAATAACTCATAATGTAGGCTATTTTAGAATAGCTCACTGCGTGCGCTCTAGGGAAACCGTAATCAGCAAATTTAAGTATTAAATCAAAAATTTGTTTACTTATTTGTTCATTGTATCCATTTTGTTTGGCGCCATTAACAAAGTGTTGACGTTCATTTTCTAATACTGCACGATTCTTCTTACTCATAGCTCTTCGTAAGATATCCGCTTCACCATAACTAAAGTTAGCGAATTTACTTGCAATTTGCATTATTTGCTCTTGATAAATAATGACACCATACGTACTTTTTAAAATGGATTCTAAATCATTATGCAAATATTCTACTTTTGAAGGGTCATGTCTACGAGTAATATATGTTGGTATCTCTTCCATAGGTCCTGGACGATATAGAGATGTTACGGCAACAATATCCTCAAAATGCTCTGGTTGAAGTCTTTTTAGCACACTTCTAACGCCTTCTGATTCTAGTTGGAAAATACCTGTAGTATCACCTTGAGATAAAAGTTTAAAAACATTTTTATCATCAAATGGAATCGCTTCGACATCTATATCAACATCTAAATCTTTCTTAACTTGATTAACTATTTGATGAATAATAGATAAGTTACGTAAACCTAAAAAATCGATTTTTAATAAACCAATACGTTCCGCTTCTGTCATAGTCCATTGTGTTAATAAACCTGTATCACCCAATGTAAGTGGCGCGTATTTATATAAAGGTTGATCGTTAATAATAATTCCTGCTGCATGTGTTGATGTATGTCTAGGTAAGCCTTCTAATTTTTTACTCATTTCAAACCATAGTTCATTTCGGTGGTTTCGGTGAACAAAAGACTTAAAGTCCTCTTCTTGATAAGCTTTATCTAGAGTAATCCCCAACTTGTGAGGAATTAATTTAGATATCTCATTTAAAGTCGTTTCATCAAAGCCCATAATTCTTCCGACATCACGCCCAACTGCTCTAGCAAGTAAATGACCAAATGTAACAATACCAGAAACATGGAGTTCACCATATTTTTCTTGAACATATTGAATCACTTTTTCACGTCTTGTATCTTCAAAGTCAATATCTATATCAGGCATAGTTACCCTCTCTGGATTTAAAAATCTTTCAAAGAGTAGGTTAAATTTAATTGGATCGATAGTTGTTATTTCTAATAAATAACTGACTAATGAACCAGCTGAAGAACCACGACCAGGTCCAACCATTACGTCATGTGTTTTAGCGTATTGCATAAGGTCACTAACTATAAGGAAATAATCTTCAAATCCCATTTTAGTTATAATTTCATATTCATGCTTAAGTCGATTTAAATATTGTTCATTATTCAGATTCCATTCATTCAATTTACGAATTAATACTGACCATAGATAATCTTTTGAAACTTCTCCATCAGGTGTGACATATTGAGGCAGTAACGATTGATGATATACCAATTCAGCTTTACATAAGTCTACGATGTCTTCAGTATTTTGTTTTATTTTCTCATCGATTTCTAACTCTTCAAATTCCTTCTGATCAGGAAAATGCTCACCAAAATCTTTACTATCGTTAATAATATCTAATTTAGAATTATCTTTGATGGCTTGTAAAGCAGAAATGGTATCAGCGTCTTCTCTATTCAAATATCTTGCTGACTTAAGCCATACTTTTTTTCTATTAACAATATCATTACTCGTATGATTGATATAAACATGTATTTTATCATCAAATGCTTCAATAATTTGTTTGTGAGTATTATCAATATCTTTGAAGATAATAATTAGATTTTTATCGTAACGTTTTAACCATTCTAAAGGTACTTCCTCTTTTTCTTTCATCTTAATTGCAGAAGAAAGTTGATATAGCGCTTTTAAACCTTCATTATTTTGAGCTAATACTACTGTTTCAACTGTATATAAACCATCAGTTAATGTTATCGTCATGCCAAAAATCGGATGAATATCTTTTGCTATACACGCATCATAAAACTTAGGAAAGCCATATAAAACATGGGTATCTGTAATTGCAAGCGCACGATAACCTTCATTTTTAGCTTTATTGACCACATCTTCAATTTTCAAACTTGCGTTCAATAAATCGTATGCAGTATGAATATTTAAATGCGCAACCATGTTTGTATACTCCTTCCAGTTATTTAATCTTTTGTTTTAATGCATTAGCTAGATTATCAAATTCAGTCCAACTATATACAGAGACACCTGAAGCATTCGGATGTCCACCACCACCAAAATCATTTGCTACATCATTAATAATGATTTTACCCTTTGAACGAATTCGACATCTAATTTGGTCTCCTTCATCTACACCAAACATCCAAATTTTCAAACCTTGAATATCAGCTATAGTATTTACAAATTGAGATGCTTCATTAGGTTGAATATTATATTCCTCTAAAATATCGCGAGTTATTTTAACCTGACAATAACCCACATTGTCTAATTCGAAATTCTGTAAAATGTAACCTTGGAAAGGTAAAAGTTTAGGATCTTTCTCTGACATTTTATTTAGTTCTGTATTAGGGTCAAAAGGAAAGGCAATTAATTTACTAGCCACTTCCATTGTGTGCGGAGTGGTATTGTTAAATAAGAATCTTCCTGTATCTCCCACAATGCCCAAATATAATACACGTGCAGTTTTTTCGTCTATAATACGCTCATCGTTAAAATGTGTAATAAAATCATAGATAATTTCACTTGTCGAAGACGCCTCTGTACTCACATAATTAATGTCGCCATATTGGTCTATCGCTGGATGATGGTCTATCTTCAATACTTTTAAACCATTCTGATAACGTTGGTCGTCAATACGCGGAGAATTTGCAGTGTCACAAACGATTACCAATGCTTCTTTATAAACTTCGTCTGAAATTTCATCAAAAGTACCTATAAATTCTAAAGATGGTTCATTTTCTCCGACTGCATAAATATGCTTATTTGGATATTTAGCCTCTAAATAATATTTAAGTCCTAATTGTGATCCATAAGCGTCAGGGTCTGGTCTAACATGACGATGGATGATGATCGTATCGTTTTGTTCAATTTCTTTCATCATATCATTCATAATATTCTTCATTTTAAATTACTCCCTTAAAATACTCATTTATTGCTCAAAAGCCTTCAAACATTTGACAAATTACTAATGCGTTTGCAACCTTTTCGTTATTATTAATCATTGTTACTTCTAACTTAGCAAAATTTCTACCAACATCTAGCATTTCATAATGAACATCGATGGATGATTCAATAGGTACAGTTTTGATATAAACTATATTTAAGTTTTCAATCATTACATTACCTTTTTTGTACTTTCTCATCTCATGTCTAATCGTTTCTTCGATAATGCCCACAAATACTGCTTTACTTAATGTGCCATAATGATTTGTTACTAAAGGAGAAACATCAACATTAATTCCATTTGAATTAATCGTAATATGCTTAGCAATTTGATCATTAATTGTATCACCAATTTGCGGCTGTCTTCCTAGAAGTTGCATTGACTTCAATACATCCTGTCTATTAATTACACCAATAGCTTTTTTATTATTATTAGTTACAGGCAGTAATTCAATGCCTTCCCATATCATCATATGCGCACAACTAGCCACTGTATTGGTAAGCTTTACACTAAGAGGATTACGTGTCATTATTTTCCCTAACTCATCCTCTTCATTCATATTAATAATTTCTCTACTTGTAACTATTCCTACTAATTTAAAATCCTCATTCACTATAGGAAATCTAGTGTGCCCTGTATCATTTGCTAACTTTTTATAGTCATTAATTTTCATGTAATCAAATAATACTGATAACTCATTAATAGGTTTGACAATATCTTCTACGACAAGAATTTCTTTACGAATTTTTTGATTATACATTGCTCTATTAATAATATTAGCGACTAGAAATGTATCATAACTTGATGAAATAATGGGCAGTTCGTGCTCATTTGCATATTCAACGACTTCTTTAGAAGGCTGAAATCCACCAGTTATTAATATTGCAGTGTCTCGTTTTAAGGCTTCCATTTGAACATCTGCGCGGTTTCCGACTATAAGCAATGTGTGACTTCCAATATATTTTAAAATATCTTGAAGTTCCATTGCTCCTATCGCAAATTTGGATACAGTTTTCCCTAATCCCTTCTTACCACCTAAAATTTGACCTTCAACAATGTTAGCAATTTCATTAAATGTTAAATTGTCTATATTATCCCTATTACGTTTCTCAATTCTTACTGTACCTACACGATCAATTGTAGCAACAATGCCAAGTTGACCTGCATCTTTAATTGCTCTATATGCTGTACCTTCAGAAACATCTAAAACTTTTGCAATCTTTCTAACAGAAATTTTAGAACCTACAGATAGTGATTCAATGTAATTTAAAATTTGCTCGTGTTTAGTCATCAAGTTACCTCTTTATTTCTATTGAACAGTGATAGCATTATTATAACTTTTAACCTCAAAAAAATCATGGCACAACTTCACTTAAAGTAAATTGAAATTCAAAACGATATACATAATTACTTTTTTATTTAATTTTGAATAGAAAAATGAATTTAAATGGAAATTCCATTAAAACTCTATTAAAATAAAGTTGAGGAGGGATGTACTTATGTATAAACATATTTTACTTGGTGTAGACACTCAATTAAAAAACGAAAAAGCATTAAAAGAAGTGTCTCATTTAGCTGGTAAAGATACAGTTGTAACTATTCTAAATGCTATTAATGAACAAGATGCTCAAGCTTCTATCAAAGCAGGAGTTCACTTGGATGAATTAACTGAAGAAAGAAGCGAACGTTTAGAGAAAACAAGAAAAGCATTAGAGGATTACGGTATTGATTATGATCAAATCATTGTTAGAGGAAATCCTAAAGAAGAGTTATTGAAACATGCTAATAGTGGTAAATATGAAATTGTTGTTTTAAGTAACCGTAAAGCTGAAGATAAAAAGAAATTTGTACTCGGTAGCGTAAGTCATAAAGTAGCTAAACGAGCTACAATCCCTGTATTAATTGTTAAATAATTAATAGAAATTCCCGATTCTTTTTAAAAAGTTTGAGAATCGGGAATTTTTTATAAACATTAAATTATTCAAAAAATCAAATTAAAATTCAACTGATTGACCTGGCTCTAGAATTTGAACTTCACCTACATTAACAGCATCCTTAAACTGATTTGGGTCTTGTTCGATTAATGGGAAAGTATTGTAGTGAATTGGTACACTGATTTGCGGTTTAATTAATTCATTTATCGCATAACTTGCGTCATCAATGCCCATTGTAAAATTATCTCCAATAGGTACGAAGCATACATCAACAGGATGTCTATCTGCAATTAATTTCATATCACTAAATAAGCCAGTATCTCCTGTGTGATAAATCGTTTTACCTTCAGCTTCGATAACAGCTCCCATAGGCATACCTAAATATACTGGAATACCATCTTCATGTGTAAAACTAGAGCTATGGAAAGCTTGAACAAATTTTACAGTACCAAAATCGAATTTGGCTTTACCACCGATATTCATACCATGTACATTTTCAACACCGTGATAAGTTGATAAGTAACCTTGTAATTCCGCAGAACCAATAACTACAGCGTGGTTTCTGTTCGCTAGTTCAACTACATCACCAAAATGATCTTCATGTCCATGAGTTAAAATAATGTAGTCTACATCTAAAGTTTGTTCATCTAAATCGCATTTATCATTTTCAGAAATAAAAGGATCGACAATTACTTTTTTACCATTTCCTTCAAAATAGATTGTTGATTGACCATGAAATGAAAGTTTCATTTATATAGCCCTCCTCAAATTTTATCTGTAATCATTATACCCTAGCTACTCCCTCTTATAACACTGTATATCAAAATGACTACAAACATGTTTTTCATGATTCGATTTTTGAAAACTAAGACTATTTAGAATAAAATTAAATTACATTAATACTATGGAGGCAAATTAAAATGACTAAAATAGATGAAATCATTAAAGTCTTACAACTACAAAATGCAGATGCAGCCTGGATTACGACGCCACTTAATATTTACTACTTTACTGGATACCGTAGTGAACCTCATGAACGTTTATTTGCCCTACTTATTCAAGCTGATGGGGAGCCAGTACTATTTTGTCCAAAAATGGAAGTAGAAGAAGTAAAAGCTTCTCCATATGAGGGAAAAATTATTGGTTACCTAGATACTCAAAACCCCTTTGATTTATATCCTCAAACGTTTACTACATTACTGATTGAAAGTGAACATTTGACTGTTAAACGTCAACGTGAATTATCTCAAGCTTTCGATGTACAAGTTTATAGTGATATAGATCAATCTATTAAAGATTTAAGAAACATAAAATCCTATGAAGAAGTAACTAAAATTAAGAAAGCTGCTGAATTAGCTGATAAGTGTATAGAAATTGGCGTCGCTTATTTAAAAGAAGGTGTTGAAGAGCGAGAAGTCGTAAATCATATTGAAAATGAAATAAAAAAATATGGTGTTAACGAAATGAGTTTTGACACTATGGTACTATTCGGAGATCATGCTGCTTCTCCTCACGGAACACCTGGTAATAGAAAGTTACAACAAAATGAGTATGTTCTCTTTGATTTAGGTGTAGTTTATGAGCATTATTGTAGTGATATGACGAGAACGGTAAAATTTGGTAACCCTAGCGAAGATGCTCAAAGTATTTATAAAACCGTATTGAAAGCTGAGCAATCTGCGATTGAGGCTATCAAACCTGGAGTAATGATTAAAGACATTGATAAAATTGCTCGAGATATTATTAGCGAAGCGGGTTACGGCGACTATTTCCCTCATCGATTAGGCCACGGCTTAGGATTAGAAGAACACGAATATCAAGACGTTTCCAGTGCCAATGAGAACCCTTTAGAAACGGGAATGGTGATAACTATAGAACCAGGCATTTATGTCCCTGATGTTGCAGGTGTTAGAATCGAAGACGATATTCTAGTGACTGAAAATGGATATGAAATCCTTACAAAATATCAAAAATAATAATTTAAGCATAATAAAACTCGGCTAAGTTAGTACCTAGCCGAGTTTCTTTTTAATTATTGATTAAGCGCATCTTCAACAGAAGTATATTCTAAGTTAAACGCTTCAGCTACACCCTTATTCGTAACATGACCTTTGTAAGTATTTAATCCTAAGGATAACGCATGATTTGATTTAAACGCTTCACGATAACCTTTATTAGCTAAAGTTTGCGCAAATGGTAATGTAGCATTATTTAAAGCTAATGTTGATGTACGTGGTACAGCGCCAGGCATATTAACCACAGCATAGTGAACAACACCATGTTTTGTATAAGTAGGATCGTCATGTGTAGTAATTTTATCAGTTGTCTCGAAAATACCACCTTGATCAATAGCGATATCTACTATCACTGATCCTGCTTTCATTTGCTTAATCATATCTTCAGTGACTAAGTTTGGAGCTTTAGCACCTGGAATAAGTACAGCACCAACAACTAAGTCACTATCTTTAACGAACATTTCAATATTTAGTGGATTGGACATAATTGTATGTACCCTTCCATTAAATAAGTCATCAAGTTCTTGTAAACGCTTTGGATTAACATCAAGCACAGTGACATCAGCGCCTAAGCCTAAAGCAATCTTAGCTGCGTTAGTACCGGCTTGACCTCCACCTATAATTGTTACTTTCCCTTTAGGTACACCTGGTACGCCACCGAGTAATATTCCCATGCCGCCGTTAACTTTTTGTAAGAACTCAGCTCCGATTTGAGTTGACATTCTTCCGGCAACTTCGCTCATAGGTGATAATAATGGTAATGATTTATCAGGTAATTGCACTGTTTCGTATGCAATACCAATAACTTTATTATCTACTAAAGCTTGAGTTAATTTTTCTTCATTAGCTAAATGTAAATAAGTGAAGAGAATTAACCCCTCTTTAAAGAATTGATATTCAGATTCTAATGGTTCTTTAACTTTGACTACCATATCTACATCCCATATTTTCGCCTGTTCAGATACGATTTCTGCTCCAGCTTCTTTGTAGTCAACGTCTTCAAAATATGAACCTAGTCCTGCGTTTGTTTCAACAAAGACTGTATGTCCTTGCTCTACAAGTGCATGTACGCCACTTGGTGATAAACTCACTCTGTTCTCGTTATTTTTTATCTCCTTTGGAATACCAATTTTCATTCCATCCACCTCCTCTTACATCCTAACGCGAAAGTATTGAAAGCGCAATCATAAAAAATACACAAATTTGTAATTATTGATAATTAAATATTCTATCAATTGTGTTAAAATAGAGTTAAGAAACATGAAGGGGGCACGAGCGATGATTACGTATAAAAATATTTTAATCGCAGTCGACGGTTCACACGAAGCAGAATGGGCTTTTAATAAAGCTGTAGGAGTTGCTAAACGTAACGATGCAAAATTAACAATTGTAAATGTAATCGATTCAAGAACATACTCTTCTTATGAAGTCTATGATGCTCAGTTCACTGAGAAATTTAAACATTTTTCTGAGGAGTTACTTAAAGGTTATAAAGAAGTAGCTTCAAATGCAGGAGTAAAAAATGTAGAAACACGTTTAGAATTTGGCTCACCTAAAGCGATTATCCCTAAAAAATTAGCACATGAAGTAGGTGCTGATTTAATCATGAGTGGTACATCAGGTTTAAATGCTGTAGAACGTTTTATTGTAGGTTCAGTATCAGAAGCAATCGTACGCCACGCGCCATGTGATGTTTTAGTTGTACGTACAGAAGAAATTCCTGAAGATTTCCAACCACAAGTAGCTACACCTAGATTACGTGAAAGATATCAAGATTAAATTTAATATTTAAAAGTAAGAATATATTCATTTAATAGCCTATCAACGCCATTATAAAAGTCGTTGATAGGCTTTCTTAATTTTATTTCTCTCTCTAGTTAAAATTTAAAAATCGCATAACCATTTATACGGTTATGCGATCACAAGTTGTATTTCCACCTATTAATTATTAGTTTCAGTATTAACACTTTGTTCTTCAGATGATTCCTCTTTTAGCCCACCATATTTGATGACGTCACGAGAAATCATAACTTCCTCATCAGTTGGTACAACTAATACTTTTACTGGGGAATGGGGATAGTTAATATACCCTTCATCTCCGTGAAGATTCTCATTTTTCTTCGGATCCCAATATACACCCATAAATTCAAGTCCCTCTAGAACTTTACCTCGAATAATATGAGAATTTTCTCCTATACCAGCTGTGAATACAATTACATCAACGCCATGCATTCTAGCCGCATAAGAGCCAATGTATTTATGAATCTTCGATGCAAATAAATCAAGTGCTACACGTGCACGATGACGTCCGTGTTTAGCTTCTTCAGTTAAGTCTCGTAAATCACTTGACGTACCAGTTAAACCTAGTAAACCGGATTCTTTATTCAAGATATTTAATACTTCGTCTGCATTTTTACCAGTCTTTTCCATAATAAACGGAATCAACGCTGGGTCTAGATTACCTGAACGTGTACCCATTGTTACACCTGCTAATGGCGTGAAACCCATAGATGTATCAATTGATTCTCCGCCATCAATCGCAGCTATTGACGCACCATTACCAATGTGACAAGAAATAATTCTTAAATCTTCGATCGGTCTTCCTAAAATGTCTGCCGCTCTTCTAGATACATACTTATGACTTGTACCATGGAAGCCATATTTACGAATGCCATAATCTTCATAATAATGATAAGGTAAACTGTATAAATAAGCTTGTTCAGGCATTGTTTGGTGGAAAGATGTATCAAATACAGCTACATGAGGAATATTTGGTAATAACTTTTTAAAAGCTCTTATTCCCATTAGATTAGCTGGGTTATGGAGTGGAGCTAACTCACTTAACTCCTCAATTTGAGTCTCTACCTCATCTGTTACAACTACTGATTTTGGAAATTTCTCTCCCCCATGCACTACACGGTGACCTGTTCCTTCAATTTCATTGATATCTTCAATCATGTGATGTTCTTTAAAGCTTTCTAACATAATATTAACTGCTTCTTCATGATCATTTATATCTCTAACGTCAGTAAGCTTTTCCCCTTCAACTACAATCGTGAAAATAGAATCGCTTAAACCAATACGCTCGATTACGCCTTTGGTTACTAACTTTTCTTCCGGCATTCTGATTAACTGGAATTTCAAAGATGAACTACCAGCATTTACCGCCAAAATTAATTTTGACATAGGTCATTGTCCTCCATCATTTGTTTAGTTATATTTTTCACACAGTTCATTTTATCATTATTACAGTTTGAATACTATATTGTTACAGATTATTTTTTTGTATGATTTGTGTCCATCCATTGATTTAATTCACTAATAAATCCTTGAAATTGCTGTGGATTTTTAAAATCAGGAATATTAGCTAATAAGACTTCAACAGGTTTAGTCTCTTGAGGTTGTTTTTTCTGTAAAATAAGTATAGATTTTCGTGCTTTTTCATTTTTAAATAACGTTGTTGGTAGATTTAAAAATGCTTGCATTTCAGTATCTGTAGCAATGAATTTTTCTAACTGTTTCACTTTATCTCCAGTAAAAATGTTACTTGGAACGACTAAAAACGCATAACCTGCCCCTTTTAATGCATTTATAGCTTGTTCAATTAATAAATAATGAGAGTAACTGTGCCCCTCATCAAAGCCAAGTTTCATTTCTTTACTACGCTCATCTACTGGATAATAGCCAATTGGGAAGTCTCCAATTACCACATCTGCTTCTTCTAAAGGCAGTGGCATAATAGCATCTTGAGGGTATACATCAAATGGAATTTCTAAGAAGTTAGCTAAATGTACACTTACTCTAGATAACACTGGGTCTACTTCAATGAGATGATGCATCGTTGTTTTATCCGAAAGTACCTCCTTAACAGAAGCACTTAGGTGTCCAGCACCACTAGCGATATCAACAACATGCATCTCCTCTTTATCTTGCATGAATCGTTCAACTAAGAAACCAAGTATTAAACCTATTGAATCAGGAGTAATTTGGTGATTTGCTTGAATATTTTCTTCTTGCATTAAACTTAAATATGCAAATTGAAATGCTTTTCTTCTATCTTGAAGTGTAGCTTGTTCGAGTAAATCTCTTTTATTGGTATAAATTTCCTCCATAGCTAACCCTAAATTTTCAATGAAGCTTTGTCCATTCTCTTCATTTAAGGATTTAGCTTTTTCATCTAATGCATGGAATAAGCGTTCCATAATTGTATTTTCTTCAGTCATAAAAAACCCTCTCTAACCAAAAGTGCCCATTCATAATTTATAGAAATTAAACACTTTATCTAACTTTCAATTTCTTAAACAAGTATGGACACTTAGTTAATCACTGTCAATGATACGAATTCAACTTAAATGTTGCGATACGCTTCTAAAGCAGCATCAAAATCTGGGAAGTTAGTACCTTCACTAACAATTTCTTTATAAACAATTTTGTTACTTTCATCTAATACAAAAACTGAGCGAGCTAATAATCTTAATTCTTCCATGACTACCCCAAAGTTTTCACCGAAAGATAGGTCTCTGTGATCACTTAATGTAACAACATTTTCTAAACCATTAGACGCACACCATCTTTTCTGAGCGAATGGTAAATCAACAGAAATTGTTAATACTACACCATCTTCTTGAGATGCTTCTTCATTAAATTTACGTGTTTGTTGGTCACATACACCTGTATCAATAGAAGGAACTACACTAATTAATTTCTTTTTCCCTTTATAATCTTCTAATGTTATTTGATTTAAACTATTGTCTAATACAGTAAAGTCGGGTGCAATGTCACCTTCTTTTACCTGTTGACCTGACAATGTAATAGGATCATTTTTAAAAGTAATTTCAGTCATTATGATGACCTCCTATATTTTAAGTATTTAATATTATCATACGACAAATTTTAGTAGTAATTCAATTTTTTAATGTAAACAATTTAATTTTCAAATGAGCATTAAACTCATATACGTATCATTAATTACATATACATCCAAAAAAACTGACATCTAGATTAAACGAATAATCTTAACGTCAGTTACTAAAGATTAGTGCATCAACTGCATGACATAATCATATATATTTTTTAATATAAGGACTGCAGTTACTAAAATAAATAAATTTTTAACGTATCCAACGCCCTTTTTCAAAGCAAAATGAGCACCAAAATAAGAACCTACAATCATACTTAGTGCCATAATGAATCCATAAGTAAAATTGACCTGACCTAGCATGATAAAAAGTAATAACCCACCAATATTTGATGCAAAGTTCAGAACTTTTGCATTACCAGCTGCACTTAAAAAGTCAAACCCAAACATGAGTAAAGTAAATAACATTAATGAGCCCGTACCTCCACCTAAAAAGCCATCATAAAATCCTAAAATGATAAACATGATTGAAAAAATGATTGCCTTAATAAATGTAAATGAAGTGAAGCTTCTAACACTACCCCAATCTTTTTTTACAATAGTGTATACAATAACTATCGTTAAAACGACAATAATGAGTGGCTTTAATATATTCGCGGGTAAATAAGTTGCTAAGATTGCTCCTGCTCCTGATGCAATAAATACAAATGGGAAAAGCTTCCCGACTACTTTTAAATCAACTTTTCCAGAACGTATAAATTTAAAAGCACTTGTTAATGTACTAAATGAACTTGCAAATTTATTGGTTCCTAATGCCATTGAGGGTGGTAACCCTACTGCTAAAAGTGCAGGAGTAGAAATTAACCCACCGCCACCAACTACTGAATCAATAAATGAGGCTATAAACCCAAAAAACATAATAGTAACGATTACAGATAGATGCCAATCCACTTACTTCATTCTCCCCTTTATTATTTGATGGTTCGCTCGCCAATACTTAATTTTTAAAATAAATCTTCAATTAAGGCATCAGTTGATTGTTCTTTCTCACTTTTATAATTTTGATCGATAGTCATCGTTTCAATATTATCCACTGCTGTTTGAACCATATCATCAAAATTGAATACCCCTTCATATTTCTCAACTTTATCAAAGTCAGGTTCGGTTACAGGATTTTTAGGTGTAAAGATTGTACAGCAATCTTCAAATGGCTGGATAGATGTTTCATAAGTACCAATATCTCGAGCCTTTTTAATAATGTCTTCTTTATCGAGTGTTAATAATGGCCTTAAAACTGGTGTGGAAGTCACATGATTAATGGCATACATACTCTTTAGTGTTTGACTTGCAACTTGACCTAAATTTTCCCCATTAACGATGGCATTTGCACCAATTTTATGAACTAATGCATCGGAAACACGCATCATCATGCGTCGTGTTGAAGTCATTGTATATCTAGGGTGAACAACCTTATTAATTTGTTTCTGTAGTTCAGTAAAAGGAACAATGTGTAATTTAATAGGTCCTACACGCTCTGATAAAATACGTGTGAGTTCAATCACTTTATCTTTAGCTTTCTCACTTGTAAATGGTGGACTATGAAAGTGAATTGCCTCAATTGTAACCCCACGTTTCATTACTTCCATACCTGCCACCGGTGAATCGATACCGCCACTTAACATAAGTAACGTCTTGCCACCAGTTCCTACAGGTAAGCCTCCTGAACCTTGAATAATTTTTTCGAAGATATACACCGCATCCAAACGTATTTCAACTCTCACTTCATGGTCAGGTTGTTTAACATTAACCGAAACACCTTCAACATTCTTGAGTATTGCGCCACCAACTTCACGTTGTAAAGCATAGGTATCTAAATGAAAGGATTTATCTACACGTTTTACATCTATTTTAAAAGTAGAGCCTTCATCAAAATCACGAGCTAGCTGAATTGCTGCTTCATATATTGCTTCTTCTGTTTTATCGGTCTTAATCACAGGACTTATGGATTTAATTCCATAAACTTTAGTTAAACGATGAATAATTTCATTCATATCCGCATCTTGATCCATATCGACGTACATGCGATCGCGTTTACCTTTTACATGGTACCCTTGTAAGGGAATTAACGCGCGTTTTACGTTATCCTTTAATTGATTAACGAACATTTTACGATTTGTACCTTTTAACGTCAATTCACCATATCTTACGAGCAAATGATCGTAGTGCATTATTTTAACAACTCCTTAACTTCTTCATATACTTCTTCAAATACTTCTTTAAACCTTTGAATATCCTCTTCAGTTGTATGAACTCCCATAGATATTCTTATACCACCTTCTATTCTTGCATCAGGAACTCCCATTGCTAATAGCACTTCGTTAAGTTTCCCACGTTTAGATGAGCAAGCACTTGTTGTTGATATCATTACACCATGTTTTGAAAAAGCATTAACAAGCACTTCACCTTTAACACCTGGAAAGCTAACATTAATAATTTGGGGTGCACTATCCTTAGGGGAATTAATGTAAACGCCTCTAAATTCTTCTAAAAATGTTCTAACTGACTGATTCATTTTATTTAATTTACGACTGGCTTCATCTAAACGACCCATGGTAAGTTTGATTGATTTCACCATTGAAACAGCCATTGGCAAATTAACAGTGCCACTTCTCAAACCATACTCTTGACCGCCACCATGCACAACTGGCTCAATATTTTGTATATTTTTAATAATTAAAAGTCCTTGCCCTTTTAAACCATTAAATTTATGTCCGCTTAAACTTAAGCTATCAACACCATTTAAATTCATAGACACTTTCCCAAGTGCTTGTACAGCATCCACATGTAAATGTGCTCGTGGATAGTCTTTTAAGATATTAACAACATCTTGAATTGGTTGAATTTGGCCCATAATATTATTCACGTACATACATGTGACCAACCCAACTTTATCTGACATTAAAGATTTTAAATGTTCAGTATCAATTTTACCATCACTCTTAACATCAACATATTTAAGTTTAAAACCTTGTTTCTCCTCTAAATATCTCATCACTTCTAATACAGAGGGATGTTCTAGAACAGAGGTTATAATTTCATTAGCTGTTTCCCTTTTCCTATAAGCGATTCCTTTAAGAGCCATATTGTTAGATTCTGTAGCACCACTTGTAAATACGATATGGTACAGGTGATTTAAATTTAAAGCACTGTCTATTTCTTCTTTAGCTTGCTTCAGTACTTGTTCAGCTTGTAAGCCAGCTTGATGAGGGCTATTAGGATTGAAGTACAATGATTGATTCACTTTAACGAAGGAATCAATAACATCTTGATCAGCTTTTGTAGTGGCTGCATTGTCTAAATAAATCACTGATAACACTTCTCTTTCACTTTAATAAATTCTTTAATCGGAAAATGATTAACCCGAACGCTAATCATTTTATAAATTTGGATACTCAAGCATTATACTATTTTCTAGCAAAATTAAAAGAGAGCAAGACAGAAATGATTCACTAAGAATAAAAATTCTGTCTTGCTCTTATAAAATATGACCTATTCTTTAATAACTTGTTCTTCAATATGTTTAGTAATTCCAGGTTCTACACTTTCAAGTGCTTGTTCTGAAATTTCGATAGAACGTTTGTAGCGATTATTTTTGAATAAACGCTCCGCTTCGTTAAGACTCTTATCAACACTATTATGATCTTTACGATATCTATTACCATATTGAATTAATTTTTCAGCGTATACTGCATTGACTAATACATCATTCGCTTCATCTTCAAACGTATTCATTTGAATAACGAGTTTAGCAACTTTATCTTTTAGCTGTTTAACATGTATTGGGCGTTCACTAAATTGATTATTAACTTCACGCACTTCATTATCAATTTCATTTTTCATAATGATGAAACGTTCAGAAACACTTGTTAAGTTTGAAGCCAATAAACGTCTGTATACTTCTTCTTTCTTAGATTGAACTCTTAATAAATTGTCTTCTGCTTCTGCTTCATCTTCACGCAATTTAATAAGATGATTTTGAAGTTTATCTTGTTTCTCATTGATAACTGAAACGTGATCTTCAAGATATTGTAAATTATCTTGAACTTCACTATATCTAACTGCCGACTTAGACATTTCTTTTAAGATGTCATCATAAACCGCAATGAGATTTTGAATTTCATTTTCAAATTGACGGACACTTTGTGCATCAGATTCATTAATATAATAATTTTCACGCACATATTCGATTTCAGTTTGAAGTGTATAGTTCATGTCTTTAGCTTTGAATAAATCGTCTGTAATGACATCTTTCGTTTCTTCGACTTCATTTTTAGCTTTTACTTCATGCTCTATTAGATCATACATCTCATCTAACTTATCATTAATACTTTCAAGCTTATTATTAGCTTGATCTAATTCTAGCCGACTTATCATAGGTTCTACAAAACTTAATTCGGTTTTTAAACTTTGTAAGTTTCCATCAACTTTAACATGATCTAAATCGTATCCTTCAACTTTCAAGTCTCTACAACCATATTTTAAATCTTGGAATTGACCTGGTAATTCTTTTTGAGTTTCGCGAATTAAATCAGGTATCTCTTCCATATAAGCTTTAAGACTATTCATCTCTTCGTGTAGAGCTGCTATATGATTATGAGCTTGAACATAATTCCCTTCTGATTTAAGTGTTTCATACTCATTTAATTTCGGTTCAAATTTCTCAATTTCTTTCTCTAAAGGCTGAGCAGCTTCTCCAAATTGATGACGATTAGCCAATACATCACGTTTCATTTCACGATGATCGACCTTACATTTATCGTATAATGCTTCATTATCTTTATGTAAAGCTAAAACTTCATCTACTTGAGATACTTGTTGATTATAATTGTTTTCATATTGATCCATAAGTTCATGCGCATCATCAATTTCAGTTTGCGCTGCAGAAAACTTAAATTTATCAAGGTATTCCTCAGCATTATGAATTTTTTCTTCAACGGGAGCTAAGTATTTATTTGTACTTTCTGTGTTGTCTTTTTTCATTGCATCATACTTAGTCTTAGTTTCACCTTTTAAGTTTAAATTTTGTAATTTTTTCAAGTTGTCATCAAAAGGTAGTTTTTCAATTTCATTTTTACGCTCTTCAGCTTTTTCAATTGAATTTCTCTTATTCGAGCGCATGTAGAACATTACGCCTATCGCAATTAATATAATTACGAGTATTGCTAATATGATAAATAACACCATATACTTCTCCTCCTATTTTATCATCTTTCATTATAACGTAAATTCTCTTTTGATTAAAATAGAAAATGTATTAATTGCTAGATTATTTTCAAAACTTTATACTTATTAAAAACTTTCGTATGAAGGGGTATAGTTATGACTAACGTAAAAGAAACAAATTATTTGATGCTTACCAAGCAATTAAAGAGTTTAATCGAGGATGAACATCATTTAATTGCAATTTTAAGCAACACTTCTGCCCTAATCAATGATCATTTAGATCAAGTTAATTGGGTCGGATTCTATTTAATAGAAGATAATGAACTTATCTTAGGTCCATTTCAAGGTCATCCGGCTTGTGTGCATATCGAAATAGGTAAAGGTGTATGTGGTACTGCTGTTTCTGAAGATGCTACACAACGTGTAAGTGATGTTCACCAATTCCCTGGGCATATCGCATGTGATGCGAATAGTAAATCAGAAATAGTAATACCTATTCATGTTAATGATAAAATTATTGGCGTCCTAGACATTGATGCACCGATAAAAGATAGATTTACTTGGGATGATCAAGAAGGCTTAGAGCAAGTCGTTCAAATTCTAGAAAAACAATTAAATCAATCATAAATAAGTGTTGACAGTTCTCAATAAACTGGTACAATAAAATTTGTGTGAATTAACGAAAATAGCAGTTGTATATTATCAAGCTCTATGTTGTTCCCGACGCGGACGTGTCACGTAACTGACGCTATAAGGTGAAGACACATAAAACAATATATCTCGATAAGCATATAACACTCTTTTTTGTTTTTTCATAACAACAAAAAAGAAAAAGGAGGAGTCTCACATGGCTCGATTCAGAGGTTCAAACTGGAAAAAATCTCGTCGTTTAGGTATCTCTTTAAGCGGTACTGGTAAAGAATTAGAAAAACGCCCTTACGCACCAGGACAACATGGTCCTAACCAACGTAAAAAATTATCAGAATATGGTTTACAATTACGTGAAAAACAAAAATTACGTTACTTATATGGAATGACTGAAAGACAATTCCGTAACACATTCGAAATTGCTGGTAAGCAATATGGTGTACACGGTGAAAACTTCATGATTTTACTTGCTAGTCGTTTAGACGCAGTAGTTTACTCATTAGGTTTAGCTCGTACACGTCGTCAAGCACGTCAATTAGTTAACCATGGTCACATTGAAGTAGATGGTGGACGCGTAGACATCCCATCTTATTCACTAAAACCTGGTCAAGTGATTACAGTACGTGAGAAATCACAAAACTTAAACATCATTAAAGAGTCTGTTGAAATCAACAACTTCGTACCAGAATATTTAGACTTCGATGCTGACAGCTTAAAAGGTACTTTTGTTCGCTTCCCAGAACGTAGCGAGTTACCAGCTGAAATCAATGAACAATTAATCGTTGAGTACTACTCAAGATAATCGATTTCTTCAAATTTTACCCCAATTCCTTTCCGGAATTGGGGTTTTTTTAATGCCACTTCCTCATCAATGAAGGTTAGTGGCATTTATGCATAAGCTTTAGCTTAGGCGGTCCTTGTTTCCCCTACAACTTAAACATTTCTTCTGGTATGTCTGAGATAATTCCATCTACTCCATAATGTAAAAGTTTCTTAGCCGCCTTAGGTTTATTAACTGTGTAAGGTAATACTTTTAACATTTCTTCATGGGCATGTTTCATAAATCTTTTAGTAACTAACTTATAATTTGGATTCGCATAATCTGCAATCTTCGCAATTTCTTTAAAGTCTGGTAATTTATACCAATATTTCTTTTTACTCAATAATACACCTAATTCGTATTCTAAATTCATATTTGCTAACTTCTTCACACAATCAAAATCAAATGATTGCAATATCACTTTGTGAGAAGGCATATCTTTTTCTTTTAACTTATTTACAATCATCTCTTCAATACCTGGATATTGAGATGGTGTCTTGATTTCTATAAGTAGCTTTTTTGAAAAATTATTAACTAAATCAAGCACCTCATCAAATGTAGGTATACGTTCACCTTTGAACGCATCTCCTCTTTTTACACCAAAATCAAATTCTCTTAACTCTTCTAAAGTATAGTCTTTGACTTTACCTTCCCCATTAGATGTACGATCAATAGTATCATCATGAATAATAACAAGTTGTTTATCCTTAGTATAATGTACATCAATTTCTAACATATCTATATGAAGCATAAGGGCATGTTTATATGCAATAAGTGTATTTTCAGGATAATCTTCAGGCAAACCTCTATGTGCTACGATTTGAAAAGTTTGATTTGGACGTGCAATTTTCATGAAAGTCACCTTTCTTTTAATCTTTTTTAAATTACTCTAAACTTAAATTACCACAATGACACAGGAGGTCAATCTAAATGGTAAAGCATGATTTCAAAGTAGTTACTCAATGGAAAGGTGGACGGAATGAGATAGGCACTGTTCAAGGAGATTTGATTAACGAACAGATTTCAATCCCCTATTCTTTAGGGGGTCAAGGCATAGGTACAAATCCTGATGAAATGTTAGTATCGGCAGCTTCCTCATGCTATATTATTTCACTCGCTGCAACTTTAGAAAGAGCTAGATATAAAGATATACGCATTAATCAACACTCTGTTGGCACTGCCTCCTTTGAAAATGGAAAATTCAAAATGGAGTGTATTACACACTATCCTAAAATTAATGTCGACAACAATCATAAAGATAATCTAAAGAAGAGACTACTAAAACTCTTAAAAATTGCGGATAATAATTGTATGATTTCAAATGCTATAAAAAATAATGTTGAAGTACGTATTGAACCAACTTTAGTTTAAATTGCAAAAGCTATCACAAATTGGAAACATGTAAACGTTTTATAAGTGTGATAGCTCAATATTTAGGGTTTTAAATATTCAGAATATTTGCTAAAATAGAAAAATCTTACAGTGGGAGGAATGTTTATGCAGTATTACCAACCTTTATTATTAACTCCAGGTCCAACGCCAGTTCCAAATTCAATTATGAGCGCGATTCAATTACCTATGGTCGGACATAGATCAAAAGATTTTGAAGACATAGCTGATGAAGCATTTAAAGGTTTGAAACCTATTTTCGGTACAAAGAATGAAGTACTCATATTAACTTCTAGTGGTACAAGTGTTCTTGAAGCAAGTATGCTGAATATCGCAAATCCAGATGATCACATCGTTATTATTGTCTCAGGTGCATTTGGAAATAGATTTAAACAAATCGCTGAGACATACTATAGAAATGTGCACGTTTACGATGTAACATGGGGAGAAGCTGTTGACGTTAATGATTTCATTAAATTTTTAAAACAATTAAATCATCGTGTTACAGCAGTATTCTCTCAGTTTTGTGAAACTTCTACTGGCGTATTACATCCTGTACATGAATTAGGTCACGCTCTTAAAAATTATGACGATTCACTGTACTTTGTCGTAGATGGTGTAAGTTGTATTGGTGCAGTCGAAGTTGATTTAATTAAAGATAAAATTGACGTTCTTGTTTCAGGTAGCCAAAAAGCCATCATGTTACCTCCTGGTGTTGCTTTTGTTGCTTATAGTGACAGAGCTAAAGATCGTTTTGCTGAAGTAACTACACCTCGATTTTATTTAGATTTAAATAAATATCTTAGCTCTCAAGAACAGAATTCTACACCTTTCACTCCTAATGTTGCTTTATTTAGAGGAGTTAATGCATATGTAGAATTGGTTAAACATGAGGGATTAAATCATGTTATAAAGCGCCATTATAGCATACGTAACGCTTTACGTACTGCTTTAAAATCTCTTGATTTAGAGTTATTAGTTAAAGATGATTCATATGCCTCTCCTACTGTAACGTCTTTCGTACCTAAAGACAAAGAAGAATTAACTTATTTAAAAGATCAACTTAAATCACGTTTCAATATTACAATTGCTGGCGTTCAAGGACATTTGAAAGGTCATATATTACGCATTGGTCATATGGGGAAAGTGTCTCCATTTGATATCCTCTCTGTTGTTTCAGCAATAGAAATTCTTTTAACTGAATCTAGAAATAAAAATTATATCGGCAAAGGTATTGCTCAATTTATGGAGGTTATCAAACATGAGTCATAAAATTTTAGTATCAAACCCTATTTCTGAAGAAGGTTTAAAAAGTTTATTAGATAACAATGAATTTGAAGTGGATATTCAAACTGATTTATCAGAAGAAGAGTTAATCAATATCATCGGCAATTATGAAGGATTAATTGTACGTAGTCAGACTCAAGTCACTGATAAAATTATCAACTCAGCTTCACGTCTTAAAGTTATCGCTCGAGCGGGTGTTGGGGTTGATAATATTGATATTGAAGCTGCAACGTTAAAGGGTATCTTAGTGATTAATGCCCCTGATGGTAATACAATTTCTGCAACAGAACATTCAATTGCAATGATTTTAGCAATGGCTCGCAATATCCCTCAAGCGCATCAATCATTACGTAATAAAGAATGGAAACGCAAAGCGTTTCGCGGAGTAGAACTATATGGTAAAACACTAGGTGTCATCGGAGCTGGACGTATTGGTCTAGGCGTTGCAAAACGTGCTCAAAGTTTTGGCATGAAAATTTTAGCATTCGATCCTTATTTAACTGAAGACAAAGCGAAATCTCTAGATATTCAAAATGCAACTGTTGATGAAATTGCTGAACAGGCTGACTTCGTTACAGTTCATACGCCTTTAACACCTAAAACACGTGGCATTGTTGGGGAGTCATTTTTCAACAATGCTAAACCAAATCTTCAAATTATTAATGTTGCAAGAGGTGGAATTATTGATGAAGAAGCACTTATTCATGCTTTAGACAATAATTTGATAGATCATGCTGCCATTGATGTCTTTGAACATGAGCCACCTACAGACTCTCCATTAATTTCTCATGATAAAATAATAGTTACTCCACATTTAGGCGCTTCTACAGTTGAAGCCCAAGAAAAAGTAGCTGTTTCAGTTTCAGAGGAAATTATAGATATATTAACAAATGGAACGGTTGAACATGCAGTAAATGCTCCAAAAATGGATTTAAGTAATGTTGATGAAACAGTCAAATCATTTGTTGATTTAGGTACAACTATAGGTGAATTTGCAATTCAATTATTAGAGGGAGCTCCAAGTGAAATTAAAATTACCTTTGCTGGAGACTTAGCCACGAATGATACAAGTTTAATAACTAGAACAATTGTGACCAATATACTTAAAGAGGATTTAGGTGAGGAAGTTAATATTATTAATGCTTTAGCTCTATTGAACCAGCAAGGTGTAACATATAATATTGAAAAGCAGAAAAAACATTCTGATTTTAGTAGTTATGTTGAGCTTGAGTTAACTAATGATAAAGACCAAATTAAAATCGGAGCTACAGTTCTAGCAGGATTTGGTCCAAGAATCGTTCGAATTAATGACTTCTCACTTGATTTCAAGCCAAATGAGTATCAAATAGTAACTTGTCATAAAGATAAACCTGGCATTGTTGGTCAAACTGGTAACCTTTTAGGTAGTCATGGTATTAATATCGCCTCTATGACATTAGGTAGAAATAATGAAGGTGGCGACGCACTTATGATTCTATCAATTGATCAACAAGCCTCTTTAGATGTTATCAATATTTTACGTGAAACTGGTGGATTTAATAGAATTATTAGTACAAAACTTACAATATAATTTTTAAGGCTACAGAACATTTTAATCTCGTTCTGTAGCCAATTTTTATAATAGAATATTCCTTATTTTAGTAACATCCTCAACGATGTAATCAGCACCATATTCTTCGAGTTCTGGCTGCGCTTTATCACCTTTTAGACCTGTTAACGTCCCAATAAATGTAGCGCCAATTTTTTTCGCACTTAATAAGTCAGCCAGTGAATCACCAACTATATAGACCTCGTCTTTATTCACTATATTTTCCTGATGAGTAGCATACTCCTTGTATCTATTTCTGTCATTACCATTCAAGGTAGCTATATAACTAAATGGGTTAGGTTTACCTAAAGGTTGATACTCTGGGTAATCACTCTCAGCATCTAACACCTCACTGGCAGTAACAATGTGTTCATCATCAAAATATGATTTAAGTCCTAATGATTCGAAAGGAATGATTGTTTCTGTTCTAGGACGACCTGTAGCAATCGCTAGATGATAACCCGCTTCTTTTAAATGTTGTAATAATAATTGAATTTCTTCTTGAGGTTTAAGTATCACTTCTTCATAAATGAATCCCTTTTTAAAATCTAATAATGCGGTACCCTCTTCTACTTTATTGAATAAATCCTTACCTAAATACCATTCTTGATATGTATCTTTAGCGAGTTGCCATAGATTACTTTTTAATTTAAATAATTCTGTATCATCAATTTCTAATTGGTCTTTAGCATATGATTCTAAATCTTCATATATAGCATCTTTCCCATTTCTGAAGGAATCAATCGCTTCTAATGGTTTCTCGTAATCTATCTCTTTATGTAATAAATGTTTATTCATTTCGAATAAAGTTTTTTCATTAAAAGTACTAGAATTTAAAAACTCACATCTATGTGATTGATCAAGTTGCTTAGCAAGATCAATTAAATGAATACTAAATACGATAAAAAGCATATCCCAATTAGAATTTAATCCTAATGATTTTAATTGATTCAATATTTTATCATGTTGAAATACACGTTCTCGTATTTCCTGAATCTTTTTATCATTTAAATCATTTTCAAAATCTATGTATGTTCCACAACCTAAAAAAATACCTTCACTCGCCAAAAGTTCTTCTACAGTAATTGCTGAAACATCAAAACAGCGTTCTTCACTCAAAAATACACCATCAACATCAAATAATATGGACTTCACTACTTACACCTGGCCTTTCAGAAAATTCTGATACAACTTATATTACATGTTTAATGTTAAAAGGGCAAACCTTCAATAGATTTGCCCTTCCATCAAATATTTTGATAACTATTACATTTGTTTCTCTATTTCATCTGCAACTTGTTGAACATGTGTACCAATAATCACTTGTGTTGAGTGTTTACCACTTTTAGTAACCCCTACTGCACCTGCATTTTTAATTTTCTGTTCATCTATAATAGAATTATCATTTAATTCCATTCTTAAACGCGTAGCACAGTTTGTTAAACTTGAAATATTATCACTGCCGCCTAGTCCATCTAAAATTTGTGAGGCTGTATGATAATATTTGCCTTTAGATTCTGAGTATGTAGCAGAATTATTTTCAGACGTAGCGTTAGCCGTTGGATCCGCAAGTTCATTATCCCCTCGACCAATTGTACTCAAGTTAAACACTTGGATAACAAATCTAAAAATAGTGTAATATAAAATAAAGAATATGATACCTTGAACTAGTAACATCCATGGCTTATTTGACACTGGGTTAACGAGTGATAAGACAAAGTCAATCAACCCAGCGCTAAATGAGAAACCAGCTGTCCAGTGAAAGATAGCCGCTATAAATAGCGATAACCCTGTTAACGCAGCATGAATGATAAATAAAACTGGTGCAACGAACATGAAAGCAAATTCAATTGGTTCAGTTACTCCAACAAAGAAAGCAGAAATAGAACTTGCTAAGAACCAAGCGTAGACTTGTTTTTTCTGACTAGATTTCGCTGTATGATACATCGCAAGCGCCGCCGCTGGTATACCAAACATCATTACAGGGAAGAACCCTGCTTGGTAGCGACCAGTAATGCCTTTAACTGCATCTTTACCACTTTGGAATTTACCTATGTCATTGATTCCGGCAGTATCAAACCAGAATACATTATTTAATGCATGATGTAATCCAGTTGGTATAAGCAAACGGTTAAAGAAACCATATATCAATGCACCAAATGGTCCCATACCTACTATCCACTTACCAAAAGTAACAATTGCATTAAATACTGGTGGCCATAAAAAAAGTAAAACAATAGCTAAAAATGTACAGAAAAAAGCAGTCATGATAGGTACTAAACGTTTACCACTAAAGAATGACAGTGCCACAGGCAATTCAGTTTCACTAAATTTGTTATAGCAAAATGCTGCAATTAAACCAATTAAAATTCCTACAAAGACATTCCCATTTGTCATTTGCTCAAAAGCACTATTAACATCTGTCGTTTTTACTTGTAATAGAGGTGCTAGTTTTTTAGGCGAAAGCACGACTGTGACTATGAAAAATCCTAAAGTCGCAGCTAATGCAACTGCACCATCATTTTTCTTAGCCATACCTATCGCAACACCAATTGCAAATAATATTCCTAGTTGTTCGAGTATCGTTTCCCCTACACTTGTAAAGAACATTGCAACTTGTGGCAAAATTGATAGCGCGTCTAGCACGTGACCTATCCCTACAATAATTGCTGCAGCAGGTAATACTGCAACAGGTAGCATTAACGACCTACCTAAGTTTTGAAAAAATTTGTACATGAACATCATCCCTCTAATAAAATTTCAAATCACATTAAACATTGAAATGCTTTTCATATATTAATAATTAATTTTACTTAATTAATTTACCATAAAATAAGACTTTAGAGATGCACTATTTTTAATTAATTATAACTATTTCGTGAGTTTATGCCTTTTACATGTAAACGTTTTATTTATCATCAAAAATTTAAGAACGTCAATTTTTCAAATCTAGGTTAATTGACGTTCTCATATACAAAGCGTTTATAACTTACTTAATTAGTCCTCTAAACGTTTAGCAATCTCATTGAGTTCTTTTTTTAATTCATTTGTGCGTTTTTCTATTTCTTTAGTAAGATATTCTACTTTTTCATTTCGTTTTAAATCTTTTGGAATATCACTTGTATCAATTGGTTCACCAATTTTTATCATAGCTTGTCCTGTAATTAAGCCATGAATTTTTTTAGGACCTACGTATGCAGCCGGTAAAATTGGTGCTTTACCTAACATTGCTATAGTTGCAGCACCACGTTTTAATGGTGCACCTTCCATAGCAGTACGGTGACCTGTTGGGAAGATACCAACTGTTTTATGTTCTTTAAGCAGATTGATAGGTCTTTTTAATGTGCTTGGACCAGGATTCTCTCTATCTACAGGGAATGCATTTAAGGAGCTTAAGAATTTGCCGCCCCATTTATTACTAAATAATTCTTTTTTAGCCATATAATAAATTTGATTTGGTAGTAATGCCATACCTAACATAATCACTTCATTATAGCTTTCATGTGTACAAGTCACTACATATTTACTATCTTTAGGAATATTTTCTTTTCCAATTACATATAATGATTTAGCCATTTTGACTAAAATGACGTCTAAAATTTTACTTATAATGCTGTACATTATGTCACCCGCTTCTTGATTTTGTTTTTTAACATATAAATTTTATCATTTCCCTTAATCGAGAACAATAGACGTCCCTCTTACGTGATTAAAGTTATCATTTTTAAAATTGAACTACCTTTCAAAATACGTCTAAAGTCTGATAGCCGTTTACTAGCCAAACTCTTAAAAAAATTACATAATTAGATAGAAGAGAATATTATTTGGAGGTTACATATGTCAGATCAAACACAACAACATCAGTCACACGACAATTACCAACGTCCTTCATACAATAAAAAGCCCAAATTTCCTTGGTTTAAGACAATTATAGTTGCGCTTATTGCGGGAATTATTGGTGCACTACTTGTATTAGGTATAGGAAAGGTTCTTAATCATACTGTTCTCAATCATGATGGTGCATCTGTTCAAGAGGTATCAAATAGTAAGGGCGGTAACCAACTTGATGGTAAAAGTGATAAATACAAGTCGGTTCACGATATGATTAAGGATGTGTCACCGGCCATAGTTGGAGTTATTAATATGCAAAAATCTTCAAGCTTAGATGATTTACTAAAAGGCAAATCATCAAAACCTGAAGAAGCAGGTATTGGTTCTGGTGTTATCTATCAAATCAGCAATGGTTCAGCTTACATCGTTACGAATAATCATGTCGTCGATGGTGCATCCGAAATTAAAGTACAGTTACATAATTCCAAGCAGGTAAAAGCGAAGTTAATTGGTAAAGACGCTCTTACTGATATTGCAGTTCTTAAGATTGAGGACACTAAAGGTATTAAGTCTATCAAATTCGCTAACTCATCTAAAGTACAGACTGGAGATAGCGTCTTCGCAATGGGTAACCCACTTGGTTTAGAGTTCGCCAATTCAGTTACTTCGGGAATTATTTCAGCGAGTGAACGAACTATTGATGCCAATACATCTGCAGGTAATACTAAAGTTAATGTTTTACAAACTGATGCGGCTATTAACCCTGGTAACTCTGGTGGTGCGTTAGTTGATATCAACGGTAATTTAGTGGGTATTAATTCTATGAAAATTGCTTCCGAGCAAGTAGAAGGTATAGGGTTTGCTATACCAAGTAATGAGGTTAAAGTCACGATTGAACAACTCGTTAAACATGGTAAAATTGAACGCCCTTCTATAGGAATAGGATTAATCAACCTTAGTGAAATACCTGAATCTTATCGTAAAGAGTTGCATACAACAAAGGATTCTGGGGTTTATGTTGCTAAAGCGGATAATAGTAATAATGTTAAAAAAGGAGACATTATTACTCAAGTAGATGGTAAGAAAGTCAAGGAAGATACTGATTTAAGATCATATCTTTACGAACATAAAAAACCTGGTGAAACGATTACCTTAACAGTCATTAGAGATGGCAAGACTAAAGATATTGAAGTGAAATTGAAAGAACAGACACGAACTTCATCATCACAATCTCAAAGTCAATTTGCGCAATAATTGTTTGACCTTAATAATCAAATAAGCCAAGAGACATTAACAATAGTGTCACTTGGCTTTTCTGTATTTATAATTCAATTTCATTGGATTTATGCGTAAGAAATAACGCAGGTAAAACGATAAGTAACAATGCTATAGTTGAGACTAAGAAACCTGCATGATAAGCTCTTAAACTTTGAAAAATTGATGGATGATCGAATGTTAACATGGATGCTATTACAGTTGCGATAATGGCTGTACCTAGACTAGAACCAATATTTTCAATCATATTAATCCCTACACCCGCTTCGGCAATTTGTTTATCGTCAATGCCTTGATAAGCATCGCTTGTAAGACCAAGATTTATCCCGCCTACGCTACAACCTCTTATAAAAAGTATCAAAGACAACCATACAATATGCGTGTGATTTGAAACGAACATCAATGGCACTGTACCAAACATGGCTATAATAATGCTCACTATGACTACATATTTCGCACCGATTTGGTCAATCATTTTTCCAATATAAGGTCTTATAATTAACATACCTAGACCTTGAGGTATTAAAGCTAAAGAAGCTTCAATAGCAGTATAATGTTTAAAGTTCTGGAAGAATAATGGAATAATTAACATTGGTCCCATAATTCCTATATTGGCAAGAAACAATCCAATAGATGACGCAGCATAGTTCTTTTGTGTAAATAAATTGATTGGTAGAACTGTATGATAATGTCTTAGACGATTATAAATACAATAAGTAATCGTTAAAAGTATTCCCATGATAATGTATATCATTGGTTTCAAAGTAAAGAATGTACCATCATCAGAAGCTTTCGTCACACCACAGATTATGCTGATACTCATAAATGATAATAATAATATTCCAATTACATCTAATTTACTGTCTTTATTAAATGGTTCAAATTGAGGTACATATTTATTCATCAATGGTATTGCAATGATAACGATAAAGATATTAATAAAAAATATCCAACGCCAGCTCGCAAAATGGATAATAAATCCTCCAAGAACAGGGCCCAATATAGGACCGAAGATCATGGGCGTACTAACCACTGCCATAACCTTACCAATATGATCTTGCCCTGCTGTTTTCACAAGTAATGTAAACATTAAAGTTGTGATAACTCCCGCACTAAATCCTTGTAAAATTCTAAAGATATTAAATACGATAATATTCCAACTCACTCCAGCTAATATAGAAGTTAAGCCAAAAGCGGCCATTGCTAAAATAAAAAACCTTCTTTCCATTAAACTGATTCATAAACCAACCGGACAATGGTACAGCAATGGCGAGCGCTAATACGTAACCTGTAATTCCCCACTGAACAATATCTAGAGAACTATTAAATGTATGATTAAGTTGTTTAATAGCTATATTTATCATTGTTGAATCTAACATTGGAGCGATGGCGCCTAAAGCAATTGCCCAAGCTGCAGTCATTACCTCTTTAGTGACACCATTGGATTGAGAATGAGATGTTGCCATTTGTATTCTCCTTCGTTCAAATTGTTTCTTCGTCAACAAAATATACGCTCGTTTTGTTTCTTTTTCAACAATAATTCGGTAAAAATTTAGGATACTGCAATTTCAATGTATTTAAGAAATTACAATATCCCCATATTCAATGTAATAATCCTTGCTTTTTTATTTCATGATCAAGGTGCGCATTATATTTTTCAGCAAAACGCATCATTGATTTAAATTCGTCTTCGGTGATATTATCAAACACCTCTTGATCCCTACGTTGAAATTCTTTATGAAGTTCTTCATGGGTTTGGTAAATTTGCTGACCCGCTTCGGTCAACCGAAAATAAACTTCCTTTTTATTATTAGGATTTTTATAACTCTCTATTAAGCCTCTTTGCTCAAGACGTTTCGTAAGTTTACTTATCGCGCCTCGTGTCATAAATAATGCTTCTGTTAATCGCCTTACATTAGGTTTGTTAAGCTCTTCAATTGCTTCAATACAATGCACTTCAATTGGTTTATTTCCTTTAAGCGCTTCTTCCATTTTTCCTTTGTTTAGCCAAGCAATTTTATTAAAGATATCCCGAAAATTTTTCATCATCAATTGTTCTTTATTCACACTACGCACCTCCTATTATTGAAAATAAACCTCCCAACCAATGAGATGATTAGGAGGTCATTTTTTAACACATCACTTATTGATAATTAACCATGAAATATTTTTTCTTACCACGACGAATAATTGTAAACTCATTATCAATTTTATCGTCATTGCTTAATTCATAATCAACTGACTGTTGACGTTCGCCATTAATATAGATAGCACCATTATTAACATCTTCACGTGCTTGTCGTTTAGATGTAGCAATACCTGTTTCAATTAACGCTTCAATAATATTCGTTGTTTCAGAAGATAATGAAACTTGAGGTACATCTATGAAACCTTCTTTTAATTCTTTACCAGTTAATGATTTCAAGTCACCGCTAAATAAAGCCTTAGAAATTCTAATCGCATCATTTAGCGCTTCCTCACCATGAATAAATTTAGTTACGTTTTCTGCTAATGCTTTTTGAGCTTCACGAAGATGTGGCGCCTCTTCTTTAGATTGTTCTAAACGATCAATCTCTTCTTTATCTAAGAAAGTAAAGTATTTTAAGAATTTAATCACATCTTCATCAGATTGGTTAATCCAGAATTGATAGAATTCATATGGGCTTGTCTTTTCAGGGTCTAGCCAAACAGCACCTGACTCTGATTTACCAAATTTCTTACCGTCAGATTTAGTTACTAATGGGATTGTAAGACCAAACGCTTCAGTTTGACCGTACATACGGCGCATTAATTCGATACCACTTGTAATGTTACCCCATTGATCTGAGCCACCAACTTGAATTTTACAATTTAATTCACGATTTAAATGACCGAAATCGATAGCTTGTAAAATAGTATAAGTGAATTCCGTATAAGAAATACCGTGTTCTAAACGTGTTTGAATGGAATCTTTACCTAACATATAGTTGACGCCTACATGTTTACCATAATCACGTAAAAAGCTAATTAAAGATATTTGTCCAAGCCAATCTTTATTGTTGACTAAAACCGCACCTTTATCTGTACCAAATTCAAATAAGCGATGCATTTGCTTTGATAATCCTTGTACGTTAGCTTCCACTTGTTCTTCAGTTTGTAAAACACGTTCTTCTGATTTACCAGATGGATCACCAATCATACCTGTACCGCCACCGATAAGCACGATTGGACGATGACCATGTTCTTGGAAACGTCTTAATGTTAGGAATGGTAGTAAATGTCCAATGTGTAAACTATCAGCAGTAGGGTCAGCACCACAATATAAAGTAACTTGTTCTTTATTTAATAAATCTTCAATACCTTGTTCGTCAGTTTGTTGATATATTAAACCTCTCCATTTTAAATCTTCAATTAATGCATTAGCCATTGCTAACATCCTCCCTTAATATTTTTATAGTTATTATTTTGTTTTGAAAATGGTTACTCGTGAGTGTGTAATTTAATAAAAAGTATTTGATATTGCATTTAATTTATTTTTCAAAAATAAATTTTTAATACAAATCAAATAAAAAAAGCCCTTACATCTTAACATGTAAGGGCGCTTATGCACGGTACCACCATACTTTAACAAGAGTTTATGTACTCTTGAAAAACTTTATTAATGAGACGTTCATTAATGAAACGTTGAATAACTTTATAGAGGTGTATTCACATATAAGCAAATGCTAGTTCGCAGCGACCACTAACTCTCTGTAATCTTCCTTAAATGCTACTTCTCCTCGTATCCAAAACATATTGAATTGAATTTAATTATAGATAACATTATTTTAAAAGTCAACTTCATGAATATGGTATACTATACCTAAATTTAGGAGGTATACGATGCACAACAATAAGAATATTTCACAATCAACGGATAGATATGTGCAATTCGAACGTATTTATAAGAAAATCAAAAATATTTGTGTAGGCATTTTTGTTGTATTTTCCATAATTGGAATCGCATTGATTTTAGCGTTAGTGATATACTTCCATCATTTAACTAAGGAAGCGTCCTCTATTAGTGATAAAGAGTTAAAGCAGAAAGTGTTACACCTTCCAGGCGATGAACTAATAAATCATAGTAACAAACATATTTTAGAAGAATATGATCATTCTCTTAATACTCTGATTGTGGGACCTAAATCTGTAAATCCGATTGTAATAAAAGCACTTACCTCATCCGAAGATACTCTCTTCTATAAACATAATGGTATCTTACCTAAAGCATTAATGAGAGCAATGTTTCAAGATATTATTGATGCAAATGAAACATCAGGTGGTAGTACGATTACACAACAACTAATTAAAAACCAAGTTTTAACAGATAAAAAGACATATAGTAGAAAAGCAAATGAAATTATTTTGGCTATGAGACTTGAGAAACTTCTATCTAAAAATGAAATCATTTATACTTATCTGAATATTGTTCCGTTTGGTCATGATTATAATGGGGCCAATATTACTGGTATAGCATCAGCTTCATATAGCTTATTTGGTGTAGCTGCCAAAGATTTAAACATCGCTCAGTCCGCTTATTTAGTAGGACTCTTACAAAGTCCTTATGGTTATACTCCGTATGATAACCAAGGTAATTTAAAAAGTAATCGGATATTACATTATAGTATTCACCGTCAGCGTTATGTTTTAAAGCGTATGCTTGTGGAGGGCAAAATTTCAAAAAACCAATACATTAAAGCGAAAAAGTATCGTATTAAATCACACTTACTCACTCACCCTCCTCAACAAGGTGCGTAGTCATAATAAGTAAAAAAGCACTAGTGACTTGTAAAATCACTAGTGCTTATTATCTTTAGAAATGTATTGTTTAAAAATTAGAATAGTCCAATCGCTTGTCCATCATCAGTAACATCCATATTAAGTGCAGCTGGTTTCTTAGGTAAACCTGGCATTGTCATAATTGCACCAGTTAACGCTACAATAAATCCTGCACCTGTTTTTGCTTCTAGTTCTCTGATAGTAATTTCAAAATCTGTTGGAGCACCTAATGCTGTTTGATCATCACTGAATGAATATTGTGTTTTAGCCATGCACACTGGATAATTGTCCCATCCATTTTCTTTAAATTGCTTTAATTGCTTTTGAGCCTTACAACTAAACGTAACTTTTGAACCACCATAAATTTCTTTAACGATTGTTTCAATTTTACTTTCAAGTGGTTGTTCTAATTCATATAAGTGTTTAAATGTTTGAGGCTGATCAATGACTTCAAGTACGTGATGAGCTAAATCAACTCCACCTTTACCGCCTTTTTCCCATACTTCAGTTAACGCAATGCGTACACCTTGTTCTTGAGCCCATTGTTTAACAAACTCAGTTTCTGCTTCCGTATCATGTATAAATGCATTTAAAGCGATAACAGGTTCAAGGCCATATTTCTTCACATTGTTAACGTGACGTTCAAGGTTTACAATACCCGCTTTAACCGCTTCTAGGTTTTCCTCTTTAAGTTGATCTTTAGCAACACCACCATGCATTTTTAGTGCTCGAATCGTTGCAACTACCACTACCGCTGATGGTTCAAAGCCTGCCTCGCGTGATTTAATATTGATAAACTTTTCAGCACCTAAATCTGAACCGAAGCCAGCTTCCGTAACAACGATATCTGCTAAATTCCTAGCTGTTTCAGTAGCTAATATAGAGTTACAACCATGTGCGATATTAGCAAATGGTCCACCGTGCACAAGTGCTGGTGTACCTTCTATCGTTTGAACTAAATTGGGTTTAATTGCATCTTTAAGTATTAACGCAAGTGCCCCTTCTACTTTTAAATCTTGAACTGTTACGGGTTTACGATCTCTAGTATAACCGATAGTAATACGACTAATTTTTTCTTTTAAATCCTTAATACTACGACTTAAGCATAAAATCGCCATTATCTCTGATGCTACTGTAATATTAAAACCATCTTCTCTTGGAACACCATTTGTTGGCCCACCCAATCCAACATTTACATAACGAAGTGCACGATCATTCATATCTAATACACGTTTCCACTCGATACGACGTTGATCAATGCCTAATTCATTACCTTGATGTAGATGGTTATCAATAAATGCAGATAATGCATTATTTGCAGTTGTTATTGCATGAAAATCACCATTGAAATGTAGGTTAATATCTTCCATTGGTAATACTTGTGCATATCCACCACCTGTGGCACCACCTTTAATACCAAAAGTTGGTCCAAGCGCTGGTTCACGTAATGCGACCATCACGTTTTGTTTTAACTCATTAAATGCATCTGCTAAACCTACTGTAACTGTGGATTTTCCTTCTCCAGCTGGCGTAGGACTCATAGCAGTCACTAATACAACTTTACCTTTTTTCTCTCTAGGTTTAATCTGATTAATATCTATTTTAGCTTTATAGTGTCCATATTGTTCAAGTGCATCTGCAGATATACCTGCTTTATCAGCAATTTCTCCAATAGGTTTTAATTGTGATTGATTTGCAATCTCTAAATCTGATAAATGTGCCAAACAATTCAACCCCTTGATCATTATGTAGTATTAATTAATATTTAATTATTCTTGATACGTCTTATATGGTTTATGATAACCGACTTAATTTCAATTGTCGAATATTTCAAGAATTATTCAAATCAATGTTCGTTCTTAAGAATGACTTTAACTTATTTGAAAATGAGAGCTAAAGCTGATACTTTAGCTCTCAATTATTAATTTTAATCCTCCATTGTACTCAAATCACCTGCATCTAAATCTAATTCCCAAGCTTTAAGCACACGTCTCATAATTTTACCTGAACGTGTTTTTGGCAACTTGTCTTTAAATTCAATTTCTCTAGGCGCAGCATGTGCTGATAACCCTTCTTTAACATATTTACGGATATCTTCTTTTAACTCATCTGATGGTTCATATCCTTGTCTTAATGCAACGAAGGTTTTAATAATTTCTCCAGGACTGGATCAGGTTTACCAATAACACCTGCTTCCGCTACGGCTTCATGTTCTACTAATTTTGACTCAACCTCAAATGGTCCAACACGTTCTCCGGCTGTCATAATAACGTCATCAACTCGTCCTTGGAACCAGTAGTATCCATCCTCATCTTTATAAGCTGAGTCACCAGAAACATACCAATCTCCGATAAAGTATGAGTTAAACTTTTCAGGATTTTTCCAAATAGAATGCATCATAGAAGGCCAACCCTTCTTAATTGCTAAATTACCCATACGATTAGGTGGGAGTTCATTACCTTCATCATCTATGATTGCTGCCTCAATACCAGGTAGTGGTTTACCCATAGAACCTAGTTTAATATCCATAGTTGGGTAATTTACAATCATATGTCCACCTGTTTCAGTCATCCACCATGTATCTAAAACACGTTTATCATAGACATCTTTCGCCCATTTTATTACTTCTGGATTTAGTGGTTCTCCTACAGATAAAATTGACCGTACAGATGATAAATCGTATTTTTCAACGATATCGTCTCCAGCACTCATTAACATACGAAGTGCTGTTGGTGCGGTATACCATATCGTAACTTTAAATTCTTCTAACATGCTATACCAAGATTCAGGTGAGAATCGCCCACCTGCTATGCAATTCGTAACACCATTTAACCAAGGAGCAAAGACTCCGTAAGATGTACCAGTTACCCATCCTGGATCAGCTGTGCACCAATAAACATCATCTTCTTTTAAATCTAATACGTATTTTCCTGAGATATAATGTAATAGCATTGCTTGTTGGACGTGCAATACACCCTTAGGTTGTCCTGTAGAACCTGATGTATAGTGAAGAATTAATCCATCATCTGGCGCTAGCCACTCAATATTAAATTCCTCGCTAGCTTGTCCCATTTCTTTATTAAAATCAATGTATTCACCATCAACGTCATCATCTACAACAATGATTGTTTCTAAATGAGGTAATTTATCTTTCGGAATTCTAGGAAGTAATGCTTTATTCGTAATGACTACTTTAGCTTCACTATTAGCTAAACGATCTGCTACAGCCTTTTCCATGAACGCTTCAAATAATGGACCCACAATCGCACCAATTTTTAAAATACCTAAGAACGCAAAGTATAATTCAGGTGTACGAGACATAAAGATAAAAACACGATCTCTTTTTTTAACATCCGCCTTATCTTTAAGAACATTAGCTGCTTGATTTGATAACTTTTTTAAATCACTATAAGTGTATGATTCTTTACGTTTCTCATCTTTATAATTTAATGCTATTTTTTCGCCTTTTCCGTTATCAACATGACGATCGATACATTCATACGCCATATTCATTTTTCCTGTTTCATACCAAGAAAATGATTTTTCTATCTCTTTCCAATCGAAATTTTGATAAGCTTCATTATAATTCTCTAAATTGTAATCCCCTGGTTCTCTTTTATACACTTCAACTTTCATAATTAAATCCCCCTTGTTTATGAAATCGCTTTCTTTAAAAGTAATTATACATATAATTTTCACATTTTTCAAAAATCTTTGTATTCTATTACTATTTAATTGTTCATGTACAACCTTTTTATATATAATAAGTTTAATAACAAGTTAAGTCACCTGCATAAGGAGATGATAACGTGAGACATGTTAAAACTTATGTAACTAAGAATCTTAAACTAAGTGACACTACTTTTGTCATTGAAGGACCTATTTCGTACACTTTTTTGAAAACGCTTACTTTAGATGGCCAGCTAAATGCATTCCGCCTACCTCAGGATCAGTATGAAGCACTTTTAGAGATTACTGAACTACCTGAAGGTCGTGTCTATATCATTCGTCAAGACAAGCATATCGTTGGATATGTGACATATCATTATCCTGATGAATTCGAAAGATGGTCCGAGGGTCATTTGACCTATTTAATTGAACTAGGAGCCATAGAGATAAGTCCTACATACCGTCACTTACATTTAGGTGGCGAGCTTATTGCGACTAGTTTATCTGCGGATGAATTTGAAGATTATATTGTATTGACTACTGAATATTATTGGCATTGGGATTTGGATCAAGCACAGCTAGATGTTTTCGAGTATAAGAAATTGATGCAAAAGTTAATGTCTAAGGGTGGATTAGAAATTTTTGCTACAGATGATCCTGAAATCACTAGCCACCCTGCTAATTGTTTAATGGCGCGTATTGGCAAACGTATCACTTTGTCACAACAACAAGCTTTTGACGATCTTAGATATAAAAATAAATTCTTCTTTTGACATACTACAAAAGAATCTAATTTCAAAAGTATCATAGTTAAATATCTCGCATTCAAATAAAGTTAATCAAAATAGTGAGAATGTTGTTACGGGGGGAGCATCATGCCAAATAAAAATTTAAGTACTGGTTATGTTTATTCTGAAGATCCCTTACAATACCGCTTTAGTAACGAACACCCGTTCAATCAAATGAGGCTTAAACTAACGACTGAGTTGTTAAAGGACGCGAACTTTTTAAAGGATGAGCATATCGTAATACCACGTATAGCTACAGATGAAGAACTCGCATTAATTCATCAATATGATTATATTCAAGCTATTCGGCACGCTTCACATGGTATATTAAGTGAACACGAGGCAAAGAAATATGGACTCAATGGTGATGATACGCTTCAATTTAAACATATGCATCGTCATAGCGCTCGGATTGTAGGAGGAGCGCTTAATTTAGTGGATTGTATCATGGATGGAACATTTATTAATGGATGCCATCTCGGTGGTGGTTTACATCACGCACTACCCGGACGAGCGAATGGCTTTTGCATTTATAATGATGTTGCTATTACTGCAAAGTGTTTAGTTGAAAAATATCATCAACGCGTCATGGTTATTGATACAGATGCACATCATGGAGATGGTACACAATGGAGCTTTTATACAGACAATAGAATTATGACTTATTCCATTCATGAGACAGGAAAATTTTTATTCCCGGGCTCTGGTCATTATACTGAACGTGGTGAAGATATAGGATATGGTTATACGGTAAATGTGCCTCTTGAACCTTATACTGAAGATGCCTCTTATCTAGAGGTATTTAAAGAAACTGTAGAACCATTAGTTGCAGCTTTTAAGCCTGATATCATTTTAAGCGTTCATGGTTTAGATATCCATTATAGAGATCCACTTACACACATGAACTGTACATTAAATAGTCTATATTCTATTCCATATATAATCCAAGATTTAGCAAAACGCTATTGTAATCATAAAGTATTAATGTTCGGGGGCGGAGGTTATAATATTTGGAGAGTTGTCCCTCGAGCCTGGAGTCACGTCTTTTTAAGTTTAATCGGGGAGCCTATTCAACGAGGTTACCTCCCGTTAAATTGGATTAATAAATGGAAGTTATATAGTACCGTCAAACTACCAAAACGCTGGGAAGATCGTTTAAATGATTATGCTTATATTCCAAGAACTAAAGAAATATCTGATAAAAATCTTAGAATTGCTAAACAGGTTGCAAGTTGGTATGAACGTTATAGCGATATTTAATAATATATTAAAAAGGGTGCTCAATGAATCATGTTGAAACATTGAGTACCCTTTTAAATTTTATATTTACGTTTTCTCTTCACTTAACAATCATTTATAATTTTAATTAGTCGTTCCACGATATTTTATTCTGTGAGGAAGAATTACATTTGGTTCTTCAATTTCTTCTTCATTCATATATTTTGTCAATAATCTCATGCCTACTGCACCGATATCATATAGTGGTTGTATAACACTAGATAGTTGTGGGCGTACCATTTCGACTAAACGTGTGTTGTTAAAGCTTAAAATTTGTAAGTCTTCAGGTACATTAACCCCAGCATCTAATGCGCTGTGTAAAATACCAATTGCTTGCTCGTCACTAATTGAAAGAATAGCGTCAGGCATATTATTTTGTAATTTTTCAAATGCTTTGATTCCCTCTTTATAGCTTTCTTTACCAGAGAAATGTAATGCCTCATCAAGTTCTAAATGATGTTGATTTAAAACTTTTGTTAAACCTTGTAATACATCATCTTGTGCTTTTTTAGAATAATCGCCACCTACAAGTGCAAATTTCTTAGCACCTTTTTCAATCATATGTTGAGTGGCTTCTTCAGCAGCTTGTTTGAAATCAATATTAACTGATGCAATATGATCATCTTTACTATTTGTTCCTGATACCACAACTGGAACTGAAGATTGATTAATTAAATCTTTAATTTCTTCTGAAATAGTACCACCAAGGAAAATAATACCATCAACTTGTTTACTTAATAAATTATTAAAGATTTCTTTCTCTTTTTCAGGGTCATTATCAGAATTGGAGATGATTGAGTGATATTTATACATTGTTGCAATATCCTCAAGACCTCGCGCGAGTTGTGAATAATAAACATTTGAAATATCTGGAATTATCACACCTACAGTTGTAGTACGTTTACTTGCAAGTCCTCGTGCAACTGCGTTAGGTCTATAATTTAGCTTCTTGATGACCTCATTGACTTTGTTTCTCGTTTCAGGTTTTACGTTTTGATTGCCGTTAACTACGCGTGATACAGTTGCCATCGACACACGAGCTTCTCTAGCTACATCATAAATCGTTACAGTCATAATTTCCTCCTTGTAAGCGTTTCATTGCTTATAATATCGTGTTTTCATATCATTTTCAAAGTTTATCATATTTATGGTTATTGTGAAATGATTTTGTTCTTTTGTCACATTTCTGTCAGAAAAAGCAAGTGCAATTCATTTATATTATATACTTTTCGCTTAAAAAATTTAAATAAATAAAAATTGAAAATTTAATTTAAACTAAATTCAATAAAAAATAAAAAGACTACATCATTATTCAAGAAAAGAATAACTTAGTAGTCAATTTAGTATAAACGATTGCAAAATGTTTATTTTAACTTTTTAGCATTATACATATCTGCAAGTGGTTTAAGTTCATTGTAAAAATCATTAAACTCGTTCAAATCCATTTGTTGTCCAGCATCACTTAATGCAACTGATGGATTAGGATGAACTTCAGCCATTACGCCATCAGCACCAACGGCTAATGCTGCTTTTGCAGTTGGTAGCATGATATCTTTTCTGCCTGTACTATGAGTTACATCAACCATTACTGGTAAGTGTGTACCTTGTTTTAAAATAGGTACTGCAGAAATATCAAGTGTATTACGAGTCGCCTTTTCATATGTACGTATTCCACGTTCACATAAAATAATATTTCTGTTGCCTTGAGAAGCAATGTATTCAGCTGCATAAGTAAACTCTTCAATTGTTGCAGATAGACCTCGTTTTAAAAGAATTGGTTTGTTTGTGCGACCAGCTTCTTTTAACAGTTCAAAGTTCTGCATATTACGTGCACCAATTTGGAAAACATCTAAATATTCGTCTGCTACTTCAAAGTCATTAGGATTTACAATTTCACTTACTACATTAAGATTAAATTTATCTTTTACATTTTTAAGGATTTTTAATCCTTCTACACCAAGTCCTTGGAAATCGTAAGGAGATGTACGTGGTTTAAATGCACCACCTCTAATAAATTTTTCTCCTCTAGATTGTAAATCTTTAGCAACAGCATCTACTTGTTCTTGTGATTCAACTGAACAAGGTCCAAATACAAATGATTTATTACCATCACCAATAATGCCACCATTATCAAATTTCACAATAGTATCTTCAGGTTTTAATTTTCGTGATACGTATAGATGTTTTTCGTTTTCAGATTTTTGTAAATCAGTAGAGGCTTTAAAAATTTCTTTAAACAACTGCTTGATTACATTATCATTAAATGGACCCTCATTTCGATCCAATAAATCATTAATCATTTCTTTTTCACGTTGAGGATCATATACTTGAGTTCCTTGTTTAATTTTTTCTTCTCCAATTTTTTGAGCTAACTCGCCTCTTTTAGATAACAAATCTAAAATTTGATAGTTTAATGAGACAATTTCCTCTCTGTATTCTTCCAATTTATTAGTCATTTCTACTCACCTCTAAGATATAGTTATGTATGAAAGTATATTACTTTAAAGCGATAAAATAAAAGTATTTAGACTTAATTCTAACAATTTCATTTTTATTGTTCAAGCGCATGTTTACAGAAAATAGAAAATTTTCTAAAAACGTCAACTACAATATACATTTTGGTGAAAACTTTTCAACATTTAATTATGAATTAGAAAATAAAAAAAGCTGAGACAATATGATAATGCCTCAGCTTAAATATATATTGTAAGTTTAATTAATCATTGAATGTACGTTTTTCAATCTTGCTATTTGCTTTCTCAACTTTTTGTTGATTATTATTTGATTGATTTTGTTGTTTTTGAGTTCTGTTGTTTTGTTTAGGCGTATTACTTTGTTTTTTACTTGTATTTGCCTTTTTGTTAGATTTTGCGTTTGTTTTGTTACCTTTACTATTAGATTTTTGAGTACCTTTAATAGAATTCTCATGGGTAACTACGCCTTTATCAAATGTCGCACTTTCTTGTGATTTATTTACTTTATCTTCTTTAGAGGTAGAAGATTGACCTTTTTTAGAGTTTGTTGATTGCTTAGTTGTTTGAGTTACAAGATTAGGTACATTATTATTTTTCTTACCTTTAGGTAATGCTGGTTCAGCTAATAATGCTTCAGTGAGCTGTGATTCTTTAGATCCTTTAGTTAGTTTAGATTTTTTTGCTTTTGCAGCTGTAGCTAGTCGATTTGCAAATGAACCATCACTTGAACCTGTGTCATTCTCATTTTTCTTTGTAACTAAATTAGGTACCTCTTTGTCAGCAGATTTAGGTACACTTGATTCACTTGTGAGATCATTTGTATTTTTAGCAACTTGGCTGTCATTAGTGATTTTATCGTTTTTTGTTTTAGCAGCTGTAGCTAAATTTTCTGCTTGCGTTTTTTGATGGGCATCTTCATTTTTGCCTTCTTTAGTAGTAGGATCAGCTAAATCATTATCACTTGATTCTTTTTTAATAGCTGTTTGAGCAATAGCTATTTCTTCAGCTGATGGTTTTTTATCACTTTCGATATGTGATGCTTCTTGACTATCTTCCTTATGTGATTCAGCTTTAGCTTCTTGTATTTCTTGTGCTTCTGGTGACTGGTCAGCTAATTTTGATTCTTGTTGAATCGCATTTTGCTGGGCTGTTAATTCTTTTGCTGATGGTTTATTTTGTTGTTCAAAGTCGTCTTTAGTAGCTTCTAATTTAGCTTCTTGAATTTCTTGAGCCTCAGGTGATTGATCTGATAGATTATTGTCACTAACTTCTCTTTGGATTGCTACTTTTTGTGCTTGTAATTCATCAGAAGTTAAACCGTCTTTAGAACGATTTCTGAAGTTCTCTACTCTATCTCTTACAGAATTAACGGTGTTTTCTGCCTGTTCTTTATAATTAAGTACTTTATTTCTTAAATCTTGTTCTTTATCTCTTAATTCATCTGTTTTTTTATATACTTTATTTTTATAAAAAAGACCTAAAGCAGAGCTAACGATTGCACTAGCAATAAAACTTACTACGAAGTCTTTACGTTTAGGCGTATTTGATGAATTGCGTGACGTACGGTTATATAAATCACGACCTGTATTATTTCTCTCAAAATTATCGCGGTTATAGTGTTCCATAACGATTCCTCCTAAAACAAAAGCACTTAAATAAGTAAAAACCTCATTTAAGTGCATTTAATTCATTCGTATTAATTATTTGTTAACACGTGTAGTGTAACTATGATCAGAATTGTATTCTGAATTTGAATAGCTATGATTTGCATCGCCAGCTACAGTGTTTGCTTTGTAGTTTGCACTTCCTCTACGGTAGTATCTATTTTGCCATTTGTCAGCAATTTCCATTGCCACATTTGACCATTGAACTACTTGAGAAATTTTATCTTCATTTTGAGAAATATTGTGCGTAATTGAGTTAGTTACTCGGTCTACAGAACCATTTAAAGTTTGAACTGAGTCGCCGATACCTTTAACAGCATCTACAACAGAATTTAAACGATCCACTTTACCTTGAATATCTTCAGTTAAGCGATTTGCTTTATGAAGTAAATCAGTAGTTTCTCGAGTAATACCTTGAACTTGACCTTCAACACCATCAAGTGTTTTAGCCACGTAATCTAAATTTTTCTTAACAGAAATTAAAACTACAACGATACCGATACATAAAATTAAGAACGCTATCGCAGCGATAATTCCTGCAATTGGTAAAATCCAATCCATTAAAAACGCCTCCTAAATACCATAAAATAAAAGTCATTAATATTTAATACCCATGATGTTTTATTATAAACATATTAAAACTCATTTTTTACGCCTAATTTTTCTAAATAAGCTTTAAGTAACTTTTGAATGTCACCAGCGCCCATAAATAAAATGACTGCGTTATCAAATTCTTTTAATATGTCAATACTATTTTCATCTATTAGCGACGAGCCGTCAATACGTTCAATTAAATCTTGTATAGTTAATTCACCTGTATTTTCTCTAATAGAACCAAATATTTCACATAAGAATACGCGATCTGCTTTACTTAAACTAGATGCGAATTCGTCTAGAAAAGCTTGAGTTCTAGAGAACGTGTGAGGTTGGAAGACAGCTACTACTTCTTTTTGTGGATATTTCTTTCTAGCTGATTCAATTGTAGCACTAATTTCTCTAGGATGGTGAGCGTAATCGTCTACTAATACTTGATTAGATACTTTTGTTTCGTTAAAGCGACGTTTTACACCACCAAAAGTGACTAATGCATCTTTAATGTTGTCAACATTCATCTTTTCTAAATAACTAATCGCAATAACTGAAAGCGCATTTAAAATATTATGGTCACCAAATTGTGGTGATAAGAACTGATCATAAAATTCCCCGTTAGTATAAACATCAAACTGAGTACCTTTTTCGGTGATTTGAATATTTTTAGCATAAATATCATCAGTCTCTTTAAAACCATAATAATAAATTGGTACATCAGCCTCTAATTTTCGTAAATAGTCATCATCACCCCATGCAATTATAGCCTTCTTAACGTTATGAGCCATATCTTGGAAAGCATCATAGACATCTTCAATATTTTTAAAATAATCTGGATGATCAAAATCAATATTCGTCATGATCGCATAATCTGGATGATAACTTAAGAAATGTCTACGGTACTCACAAGCTTCGAATGCAAAATAATCGCTTCCAGGCAATCCCATGCCAGTACCATCACCAATTAAGAATGATGTCTTTTTATCTCCGTTCATAACATGTGACAATAGACCAGTTGTTGAAGTTTTACCGTGAGCACCTGTAACAGCTACAGATGTATATTGATTGATAACATGACCTAGGAAGTCATGATATTTAATGACATCAAGTTTTAATTCATGAGCTTTAACTATTTCTTCATGATTGTCTGAAAATGCATTACCCTGAATGACAACCATGCCTTCTTTAATATTTTCAACATCAAAAGGTAAAATTTTGATGCCTTTGTTACGTAGAGCAACTTCGGTAAATACGTATTTTTCTATGTCTGAACCTTGGACTTCATGACCAAGATCATGCATGATTTGTGCTAATGAACTCATGCCGGATCCTTTAATTCCGACAAAATGATAGTGCGTCATTTCAATACTCCTTACTCAATTTATTCTTTATTTAAATCCGCTTCAGTAATATAAACATCCCTTGGTTTAGAACCGTTAGCACCTGATATATAACCTAACTGCTCTAATTGATCTATAATTCTAGCTGCTCTATTGTAACCAATTTGGAAATGTCTTTGAATCAATGAAGTTGATATATGCCCTTCATTCACCATAAACTCGCACACGTCATCGAATAAATCATCTTGTGCTTGAGATTGTGTTTTCTTTAATAATTCCTTTTCTTCAAATAAGTATTCAGGTTCTCGCTGCTGTTTTATAAAGTCAACGACATCATCTATTTCCTCATCAGAAACAAATGTACCTTGAACACGAATTGGCTTATTCATTCCACTTCCTAGATATAGCATATCACCATATCCTAATAAGCGTTCCGCGCCACCACTATCTAGAATTGTTCTTGAATCCACGCTTGAAGATACCATAAAGGCAATTCTAGTAGGAATATTTGCTTTAATCAGACCCGTAATAACATTTACTGAAGGTCTTTGTGTAGCCACTAACATATGAATACCACATGCACGTGCTTTTTGAGCAATACGTGCAATTGATTGTTCTACTTCTTGAGGTGCCATCATCATCAAGTCGGCTAACTCATCAATTACTATAACAATTTTTGGCATTCTTTGCTCATAAGGTGCCTTTTTATTAAATGCAGTAATATTTCTTACGTGATATTGAGCAAATAATTTATAGCGTTTCTCCATTTCTTCTACTGCCCATTTTAAACTTTGAGTAGCAGCTTTCACATCTGTAATTACAGGAGAAACTAAATGTGGTAAATCATTGTATGGTGCTAATTCCACCATCTTAGGATCAATCAATAGTAAGCGTAATTCTTCAGGGTGATTTTTATATAATAATGACATTAGGATACTATTGATACAAACCGATTTACCTGAGCCTGTTGCTCCGGCAATAAGTGCATGAGGCGTTTTAGCGATATCCATTAATAATGGTTCATTATTAATTCGATAACCCATCGCTACAGTTAATTTAGACTCTGTATTTTTAAATTTAGGTGTTTCTATAATAGATCGTAAGTTAACCTTAGTTGGGTCTTGATTTGGTACTTCAATACCTACAAGACTTGTTCCAGGAATTGGCGCTTCAATACGTATATCTTTGGCAGCTAATGCCATTTTAATATCGTCTTGAAGTGCAGTAATCCTTGAAACTTTTACCCCTTTTTCTACAGATAATTCAAATCTTGTAACACTTGGACCTTCTGTTACATTTTTAACCTCTGCGGGCACATTGAAATAATAAAGTGCATCATTTAATTCCTGTTTCTTCTCTTCTATCCATTCTTCATCAACTTCGTGTGGTTCAGGTTCTTCTAATAAATCAAAGCTAGGCAATTTAATATTAGGTCCTTTTCTAATTCCTTGTTGCTTATCTTGAGATGACTCTTGTTGGTTTTTATAAGAATTGGACGCTTGTTCTTTTACTTCCTGATGAGTAATTCCTGTTGCAGAAGTTTTATTATTATTTAGGTTAGTGTCATCATTATCTTTTACAGTTTCTGAGTAATAATTACCGCTACTTCTTCCACTAGTTTCATTATGAGATGTGCTTTGAGTATGCTGTTGAATATGATTATTGTTAACATTGTCACTTGTAGACACACCTGTAATACGGTCGTCGTTTGATTCAGATTGAGTTTGGTACACATGTGAAGTTTGTTGACTTGTTTCACTTTCATTCAAATTACTTTCAGAACTAAATTGATGCTCACTGGAATCCTCTTTAGTAGATTGAACATTATGTTGTTCAGGTTTTAATTCAGGAACATTAACTCTACTGTTGTTTTTACTATCCATCATACGTTTCTTATCTGAAGGTGTCATTACCACATTAAATGGTTTACCTCCTGCAAATCGCGGTTTATGTGTTGAAACATCTTTTGATTGCGATTGAGTTGTTGGTCTATTTAATTCCGATTCTTGAGCCACATTGCTATCTGATTGTGAAGTAACCTCACTTGTTGAAGTTGAATTATTACTATTAGTATTATTCATGAACTGGTTACTATCTAATTCTGAATGTTGCTCACTATTGGTATAGTGATTTGTAGACTCGGCACCCTCACTATTCATTTTTGAATGATGATCGTGTTCTTCTACACTTTCATTGTTACCAAATGATTGACCTTCATTAGCTGTCATACTTTGTTTTGAATCAACCGTGGAAGCCATAGTATCATTATTTGAAGCATTTACTATCGTCGAAGAACTATAACTATTTATCTCACTTGTACTTAATGAAGAAGCTGATTCTTTAAAATCATCATCGTTTTTCTGTCTATGTTTAGCATACGCCTTCTCATTATCAACACTTTGGTTAATTGCATTATTATAGTGTTGTTGCTGTTGTGAATTTTCATTTTCAAGGTGAGAAGTCGATTCTGATGATTGTTGGCTATCATTTAATTCTTGGAATTGAGCATCCTCTACATTATCGTTGTGTGCTTTATCAACACTAGTTTCCTCAGTAGCATTATCGCTAGAAGCATCACTTACGTGCACATCTTTGTCATTTACCTTTTGAATATGTTGTTCATCATCAAGGTTGATTTCTTCATAATTGTACGACGAAGCGCCAATTTGGTCTTCTTTAAATGAAGTTGTTGTAGTACTTTCTAACACATTATTAGACTGTCCGTCATTCATATCCTCATCATTATTGTCTTCATCTAGAGAGCTTTCACCAATATATTGGTGTGCTTGTTTCGCGTACATTTCATCAATTGCTTTTTGAATTTGATCTTCTTCATTGTCTTTATTTTGTTGTCTCTTTTGTTGAAGCGCTTTTTTAAATCTTCTTTTTTGAAGGACTTTACGTTCTCTTTCACGTCTGATTTCTTCAACGATTTGTGAAGCATAGATATTTTCAATATTAACAGTGTTATCTTTTTTAGAATAATTAGGTGTTCGTCCTTCAGACTTTTGCGCTGAATGATTGTTAGATTGAAGATGACTTGAAGATGTTTTCTGTGTCTGTTCTGTATCTGAAGTTTTGGCATGGTTTTCTGGTTGAGGTTGATTATCTTTAGATGATGATTCTTCAGATTGATAGCCCATTTGTTTATTTATAGATTGACGATACATGTTTACATCATGTGCATTTTTAGGTTGATTCCTTTGTGATTTACTAGTTGCATTATTGCTATTTTGTAGAGAATCTTGTTTAGGTGGAATCACTCCGTTTTCCAATGGACGTCGTTGCTTAGTTCCAAAAATAGCTGACGGAACGTCGCTCGCTTTGAAACTACCACCATGATATGTAAGTTCAGAATTCGTAGAGGATTGGAGTTTACTGTTAGATTTCAAACGTTCAGATTGTAATTTCATGCGAGAATTTGACTTATTATTATATGAACGATAATCATCAGATTGTCTGTTATTAGAACTTCTTTTAGAACGACTTGGCTCGCGATGATGCATTTGATTTTCATTACGATTTGAATGTTGATTAATATGATCATGCTCACGCATTTGAGATGAACGTCTACGGCGATGTCTTTTCCCAGAATTATCAACTAAATTACGTGTAGAGTCATCATCTTGTGTGTCATATGTTCTTGAACCATAATTAGCATTGTATTCAGAAGTTTCATAGTTTTTATCATTATCTAGATCGTTATATGAAGCTTCTTCAGATACATGCATAGGAAATCTAAATTTACCTCTTGGGCGATTATAAATATCATTGTTTTGAGGCAGTAATGAGTCTTGATTATTTTGTTGAGATTGAGTTCCCTGTCTTCTTTTTTTATTTTTACGTAACAGGTCGTCATTTGAATCATTATCTTCGCCAAATAATTTATCAAACCAGCTCATAATTTCACTACCTTTCTTTATTATTCAAAAAATGCTTGCCCAATTTCATAATCATCATTTAATACCATAATACCCTTCTCTTGAGGTGCATTTGGTAAATCTAATTCTTTCATTGAACAAATCATACCACTTGAATCAACACCACGTAATTTAGCATCTTTGATAATCATTCCACTTGGCATTACAGCACCTACTTTAGCTACTACTACTTTTTGTTCAGCTGCTACATTAGGTGCACCACAAACAATTTGTAAAGTTTCATTACCAACATTAACTTTTAAAACACTTAATTTATCCGCATCAGGATGTTTTTCTTTAGTTTCAACATATCCAACTACAAACTTAGGTGATAAATCAGTATCTAATTTATAGTTAAATCCAGAATTATTAATAGATTGTTGTAACGCCTCAATAATTTCTGAAGTTAATTTGATATGACCGTTTCCTTCTATTTTTATTTTATCTGATACGTTAAAGATATTGAAACCAACAACTTGCCCATCTTGAGTGATTTCGACTACATCATCTTTCTTGTTGTAATCAAATGCACCATCTGTAGGTTCAATCTGTAAAAAAGCTACATCTCCTACACCTTGTGGATTATAAAATAAGTTCATCTATAAAAACTCCATTTCTATTGATTATCTTTATTATTAAATTTCTTTCTATTCGCTTCTAATCTCTGTATAACATCAGGATTACGTTTTTGTTTATTATTTTTTCCTAGAATAAATATTGGTTCTAAGTGTCCCTTGTCATAGCCAAATGATAATGAAGTAATTGGTACTAAACCTTTAGTAAAGAATTCCATTGTTAAATGAGCCATGACATCGTAACCTGTTTTATTACGTATATCAGCAATAATTAACACGTCTTGGTGAGGAACTGCAACTAACATTTCACCCTCACATTGTTCTTGGACTTCATTCAAGAATGACGTATTAAGTATGCGACTTGCATCATAGCCATCATTAGAATTGATGAAATAAAAAATATTGCCTTTAACCTCATCAGTAGAATATTTATTTTTAAGTTTTCTAACATTGAATAATGACACTTCTTTAATTTGTTGTTCAGTCATATTTAATGTTTTTAACATACTTTCATCTATTAGTCTGTATGATTTACCTAAATCGAGGGCATAATAAATATTCGTTTCAGCTGTATGTTCACTATAAATAAATGAATGACCTTCTTTAGTCTTCTTGTCAAAGCTTGTTGCTCGAACAACTGGCATGATTTTTATATTTTCCATTTTTTCTAAAGAATGATCGCCCATTTGAGCAATTGCTTCTTCTACATAGTAAACAATTTCATCTATAATTTTATCTTTTTGTTCTTCATATTTGGCGACAATAGCATTGAGTTTGATTGTGACACCTTTATGATTATCTGTACGATAAATTCTTAAAGTTTCTTCTTCTCTATCAAATTTAAAGTCTACGTTTAAATGAATTAAACGCGCTTTTAATTTATCTCTCATTTGGAAGACATTCATTTAAAACACTCCTATTTTCGCACATTATAACAGTTTACAATAAATAACTGCTATATAACAGAAAAAACTAAAAATACGGTGTATAGATAACGTTATTTTCTAAATAAATTGATACTTAAATATATTTTGCTAAAAATGCATCAATTTGATCAATAGATTTTCTTTCTTTACCTATGTAGCTACCTTCAAGTTTACCATTTTTATAAACTAAGAAACTGGGTATTCCTAAGATATCGTTATCAATACATATATCAATAAATTTGTCTCTATCTACCGAAACAAAATTAAAGTCTTTATATTTATTTTCTAATTTAGGTAAATCAGGTTCTATTACTTTGCAGTCTGGGCACCAATCAGCGGTAAATTCAAAGACAGTATTACCTTTTTTTAATTCTACAAATTGTTGTTCTGTTTCAAGTTGTTTCACTTGTTCTACACTCCTTAACCAAATTTTAGTACTTCTATTTGATGATGATTTAAATGAGTTATACATTCTTTTAATAGATGTCTAGCTGAGTAGTAATCTCTTATATCAAAAACTGCATCCGTGCTGTGTATATATCTTGCGCAAACGCCAATCACTGCTGTAGGTATGCCCTCATTTGCTTTATGGACCTCTCCCCCATCGGTACCACCTGGAGAAATATAATATTGATGTTTAATATCATTTTCTGTGGCTAACTTTAATAAATAATCTCTAAAGCGTGGCTTTAATATCATTGTACCATCTTTAATACGAATTAATGTGCCCTCCCCTAGTGCACCAGAGAGTTGTTGTTTCCCTTTTATATCATTAGCTGGGGAACAATCTACCACGAAGGCAATATCAGGTTTAATTTGCTCAGCAGCCGCTTTTGCACCTCTTAATCCAACTTCTTCTTGAACATTAGCGCCTACATACAAATCAACATCTAACTCTATATCTTTGAGCAATTCTAATATTTCTATCGCGAGGACACAACCATAACGATTATCCCATGCCTTAGCTATATAACGATACTCAGATAATTGAGTGAAAGATGTGTCAGGAACGATTGTATCTCCAATTTCAATACCTCTTTCTCGTACTTCTTCTTGAGATGAAGCACCGATATCTAACATTAAATCTTTTATTTCCGGAGCCGCTTCATTACCTGTTCTAAAGTGCTTTGGGATATTTGCAACAACGCCAACAATCTCATTGGCATTTCTATTTTTAACTTTCAGCCTTTGTCCTTGCCATATATCATTAGCAACGCCACCTAAATTAGTAAACTGAATCATACCATTATCAGTTATATGAGTAATCATAAAACCTATCTCATCCATATGTGCAGCAATCATTACTTTAGGGGCATTGTTTTGTTTAGATTTCTTAACTCCATAAATTCCACCCATGTTATTTTGAACAAATTCATCAACATAGGGGGTCATTTTTTGTTTCATGTAATCTCTTACTTCATCTTCAAAACCTGGGGCTCCATGAAGCTCTGTTAATTGTTTTATGCGTTCTAAAGTTTTCGTATTATCTATCATCATACACAATCTCACTCCTTGCACTCTATTATATCATCTTCAATATGGTAAACTAAGAATAAGAATTTAGATAAGAGGAGATTATATGATGAAGTTTTTTAATTTTAAAGGTATAGCAATAGTGATGCTTTTCATAACATTTATAACTTCACTATGTTTAGCATTTTATTTAACAAAGCGGAAATTATATAATGCCAATGACTTATTAAAAGAAGTTAAAACGTATTTTAGAAACGTAAAAGGCTCTTATATCGTACATCAACCTATTGTCTTGAATAATGTTAATCATAACCAACCTATCTATCAAGGTGGTATTACAGCTTACCATGATGGTAAATTAGTAGACTATGAGTTTTATGGGGATGCTAATTCTGGTCAAGTTATCGATATTATCGAGTTATAGCATTCTATAATTAAGGTTATCGTTTGAATATTTTATCAAACGATAACCTTTTTTATTGTCTAGAAATAAATGTATCAATTGTTTTGAAGTCATCTTGGTATTTTACCGCAAAATAATTTTCATCATGATAAAACAAGAACCAATAATTATGATGCATGAAATATGGGATTAATCGTTCCTTTTCTCTAATGGATTGCATCGGATAGTCATCATAAGCTGTCACCCAAAGTGGATTAAGATGAGCAGTAGTCGGTAATATATCAGCCATATGCACAGCGTATTCATTATCACTTTCAATCGTAATGATTGAGTGACCGAAACTGTGCCCGCCTGTGTGCTTCATCTTTATACCAGGATAAGGTTCGATCTCATTTTCAAATAAAATTAACCTTTCCTTATAATCCCCTTGATTATAACTCCAATAAGTAGCTTGACTTCTTATGTTAGGTGAAAGAAATTCATGCCACTCGTCTTGCTGTATGAAATGTGTAGCTCGGTCAAAAACTGCATGCCCATCTTTATCTGTCAAACCAGAAGCGTGATCAAAGTGAAGATGGGTCATTAAGACCATATCAATATCAGAGGTTGTTAAACCTAATTGTTTTAAATCCTCATCTATTAAGCTCTCATATTCAACACCACTATTTCTTTGTTGTTTATCTGAAAGTTTACCATTACCAATACCCGTATCGATTAAAATATTCTTATCACTAGTTTGAATTAAAATAGGATGTGTCGGAGTATGAATTTGATTCTTATCATTTACTTTGTATTTTTTAGTCCATAACGGTTTGGGAACAACACCAAACATCGCCCCACCATCTATATTAGTGTTTCCACCTCTTAAATAATGGAGAGTAAATCGCCCTAATTTCAAAGATAACGCCTCCTTGACATTATTGAACTTCTCATAGAAATGATGTAAATTACATCTTTTATTAAAAATTATTATAAGTCACCATTAAAATCAAATGTAAGCATTTTATAGGAAAGTTTAAGTTCCTAGTCAATCTCGTAGAAGTTTGAGTAAACAAAATTTGATTCTCATTTTGAAATAGTTTATCAGGTAAAATAAAAAAGCCTACAAAGTTTGTAACTTTGTAGACGTTCTATTTAAGACAATAGTTATATTATTTTCTTCTTTAAGGACTTTATAAATTCTTGTGAAATTTTGCTTCCATACGATAGATTCTTGAGCTTTTATCAGAAAACTTTTTCTCATATTCTGTTAGAATATTATCTTCATCATCTTCGTCATGTAGGTTTAAATTCATTTTTGTAAAATACATCCCAAATTGCGACAAACTCTCAAGACTATATGCAAATAAACCACGATTGTCTGTTTTAAAGTGAATTTCTCCATCGTCCTTGAGAATCTGCTTATATAGAGCAAGGAATGTGTGATATGTAAGACGTCTTTTTGCATGACGTTTCTTTGGCCAAGGGTCTGAGAAATTAAGGTATATTCTTGAAATTTCTCCATCTTTAAAATATTCAGTTAACTCAATAGCATCATTACAAATCATTTTAAGATTAGTTAAATTAAGTTCTTTTGTTTTATCAAGAACTTTATACATGACACTTTTCTCACGTTCCATTGATACAAAATTAATTTCTGGATGTTTAGAAGCCAAAGTAGTTATAAACTGACCCATTCCTGAGCCAATTTCTATATATATTGGTTGTTCTGTGTCAAACCAATCAGACATACGGCCTGCGTGAGTACCGTCCATGTCTACTAGGTCAGGATGTTCTTTTAAATAATCTTCTGCCCAAGGTTTGTATCGAACTCTCATATTAAATTACTCCTTATATAAATAAGTTGCTATTCATAACTTCATTTAAGAATTTCAACCACATATTCATATCTTTATATCGTTTTTGTTCTTCATACCATTGAACCATACCAATGGATTGAATCACTGTATACCATTTCATACGTTTATTTAAATTGATACTCTCTTCTAGGCCATATGTATCAAACCATTTTGACCATTTAGATTGAGGAACATAGTTGTAAAGCAGCATACCTATATCTATAGCTGGGTCCGCAATCATTGCCCCTTCCCAATCAACGAGATACAATTCATCTCTATCAGACAATAACCAATTGTTATGGTTAACATCTCCATGTACTACAGTAAAAAAGCGTGAATCTAAATTTGGAATATGATCTTCTAAATAAGTTAAAGCTTTTCTAACAACATGGTGAGTTAGAACTTCTCTAGATAAAGAGGCATTAATTTTATTTAACATAATATCAGGAGTGATAGGTTCCATTTCCATACGTTTAAGCATGCTTAACAATGGTTTAGAACTGTGGATTTTATTGAGTAATTTCGCTACTCTGGTTTGATCCATTTCATCAGATTTTAATTCTCTACCATTCTTCCAATGCTGTGCGGTAACGACTTCTCCTGTTTCAATTCTTTTCGTCCATACAAGTTTAGGTACAATTCCTTCTGCAGACAATGCAGCAATAAAAGGATTAGAATTACGTTTTAAAAATAATTTCTGTCCATCTTGTTCAGCCATATATGCCTCACCAGAAGCACCGCCAGCTGAATCAAGCGTCCACCCTAACTGATAAAACTGCTCCAACATGTTCACCTCACTTTCAATTAGAAAATGGCTCTAGAAATATATTTTCAAGAGCCATATATTCTAATTTATAGAAAAGCGCATATTCTAATTTTCTCTTACGCTCAATTGATATTTAGATAACAGTTTTTTAAGTTGGCTTTATAATATAAAATTCCCTAAATATTTTATTTAATCAGCCCGTTCATTATTTATCACTCATAGAAGATTTTATAATTTTTAAGGGTCAATTTCAACTAAAAATGAGAAACAAAATGACACATTTTACTAGTCGAACGTACTTGTATTTTCTAAATCACTTTAATATAAATTATAACATAATTTTAGCACTAATTATTGAGAAATTAAGACAATTTTATTAAGATTTTTAAAGTTTAAATAATTTTAAAATTTAAGGTTTTAAATACTATGTGATTTAATGTACTTATTAAAGCCTTCTTGCAATTTACGAGTTACATCTCCTACTTTTCCATTGCCAATATCGTCACCATCCACTTTAATCACTGGCATGACTTCAGCGGAGGTACTAGAAATAATAACCTCATCAGCATTTTTTAAGAAATCAACTGTAAATGTCTCTTCTTTGAATGGTATGCCGTAATCTTCAGCGATCCATTTTATTACACGGCGAGTAATACCATTTAAAATAAAGTTATTTATTGGATGCGTATAAATTGCACCATCTTTAATCGCATAAACGTTATTAGATGCACCTTCTGTAACAGTCTCACCTCGATGTTGAATCGCTTCTGTAGCATTATATTTAACAGCATATTCTTTTGCTAATACATTTCCTAAAAGATTTAAACTTTTTATATCACAACGTAACCAACGAATATCTTCAGTTGTCACGCCATATACTCCGTTTTCTAATTGTTCATATGGTCTGTCATAACTCTTGGTAAATGCCATGATTACTGGTTTTGTTGGAGGCGTCGGGAAGGAATGTTCACGAGGCGCTACACCTCTAGTTGCTTGAATATAAATTCCACCATTTTTCACATTATTTTCGTTTAATAATTGACGAATTAAATCAATTAACTCATCTACTGTATATCCTAAATCTAGGCCAATTTCATTTGCGCTTCTCAAAAATCGTTCAAAGTGTTCTTTAACTGTAAATAATTTTCCTTCGTAAGCACGAATATATTCATATATTCCATCGCCAAATACATAACCACGATCTTCATAAGATACTTTAGCGTCTTTTTCGTCCAAAAAATCCCCATTAATAAAAACTTTTGTCATCGTTTATCCCTCCACACATAAAGCATAAATTGCCTCTAAATAAATACTCGTTGCGTTAATCAATTGTTTTTTAGTCATATATTCATTTTTTTGATGCATTAAATCTTCAGTATCTTCAAACATAGCACCAAATGCGACGCCTTTGTCTAGGTTTCTAGCATAAGTCCCCCCACCAATCGTGTAAGGTTCAGTCATATCGCCAGTTTGGTTTCTATATGCTTTGACAAGTTTCTCTACAAATGGATCATCTTTATCTACATAATGTGGCTTTTGAACTTTACCAAGTTCAAGGCTAAATCCAATGTCTTTAATTTCATTAGTAAATCTTTCAACAGCCTCTTCAAATTCAAATCCCTGAGGATATCTTAAGTTCACACCGTATCTTCCAGCTTCTTTATTATCGTATTTAATAATTCCTATATTAGTAGTAACGTCTCCCATTACATCTGTATGGAATTTCATACCCATTTTTTCTCCAAAATGAGAATCAAAGAGATAACGATTATTGAATTCAACAAAATCTTTTGCACTTTTATCTAAATTTAAAGAAGACAAGAATTTAAGTAGATATAATCCAGCATTGACGCCTAGTGAAGGATCCATGCCATGAACCGCTTTACCTTCAACCGTTAAGATTAAAATACCACTATCAACGGTACTTTCTCCTTGAAGCTCATTTTGTTCAACGAAATATTCAAAGTTTTGAATCACATCTGTCATATTTTCTTTAACTAAAACACGGGCTTCAGCATGATCTGGTACCATGTTATATCTTTGACCAGATTCAAAGTTTAATAATTCATAATCTGGTTCATCTACTTCTTCATTTATTTGATCTTGAATTAAATCAAATGTAGTGATTCCTTTTTCACCATGTATCGCTGGGAACTCAGCATCAGGTGCAAAACCTAATGTAGGCATTTCTTCAGTTTGGAAATATCTATCTGTACATTTCCAATCAGACTCTTCATCTGTACCTATAATCATATGAATACGTTTCTTCCAATCTACGTTCATATCATTTAATATTTTCACGGCGTAATATGCAGCAATTGTAGGTCCTTTGTCATCTAGTGTACCTCTGGCAATAATTGCATCGTCTGTTACTACAGGATCAAATGGGTCAGAATCCCATCCATCACCAGCCGGAACAACGTCTACATGACATAAGATACCTAAGACATCTTCTCCTTGGCCAGCTTCTATTCGTCCGGCTATATGATCTACATCATGTGTTGAAAACCCATCTCTCTCAGCTAATTCGTACATGTAATCTAAAGCTTGTCTTGGTCCGGGTCCGACAGGTGCATCTTCAGAGGCTTTAGAATCATCTCTTACACTTTCAATAGATAATAAGCCCTTAAGATCATCAATCATTTGATTTTCATATTCTAGAACTTTTTCTTTCCACATTTGAGATCGACTTCCTTTTTATATAAGTTAAACTCCATTTTACAATATGTTACTCAGAAACTACAGTAAGATGTCAGAAAATTACTTAATTTTTTGTAATGATGATTTTCAAGTTAAATTATATCAAGTTTCGGAGTACTAATATAATGCATATTTGCGTTTCAAATTAAATGTTTTTATATTTTTTGAGATAAAAAAGAAGCCTATAGATGAACTTCTAGCGTTCATCTATAGGCTCTTTATTATTATGATTTAAATTGGTAAATTTTATTTATTCTTTATCTTCTAAAGCATTTTTATTATTTTTTAAATCATCTTCAGAGACAACTCTTAGATTATTAGAAGTTGTTGCGCCACCTTCGTCGTCAAACTTTCCTTCTTCTAAATCATCTGCTTTTTTGTCATCTAAATCAGTAAATTTAGATTTTTCTTCTTCAAAGAATGCTTTAGGATCATTTTTAATACGATCAACATAATCTCTTGGATTATTTCTTACTTCTTGAATCGTTTCATTGGCTTTGTTTCCAATTTGGCTAGCAAAGTCTTTAGCGTTTGCTTTGTATGATTCAGGATTTTCTTTATATTTGTTATATTCATTTTTAAGTTTGTCACGACTGTCTTTGCGTGATAAAGCGACTGCTGCAACAGCGCCACCAATGCCTAATGCAATTCTAAATAAATTTGTACTTTTACCCATAATTGTACACCTTCTCCTTTGTCATTTTTTTAGATTTTCAAAATCTTGTTCATTTAAAAAACAATATTCACCAGAATTTAGAGTTTTATCTAATTCTAAATTGGCGATTTTAACACGTTTCAATTCTAATACCTCATTTTCGATACTATGAAACATTCGTTTTACTTGATGATATTTTCCTTCATAAATCGTAACATATGAAAGTCTATCATTTCCTTTAATAAGTTCTGCCGGTTTGACCTTACCATCAGAAAGTTCTACGCCTAATTTAAAAGCTTCTATATCTGACTGCTTAATAGGATATTTAGATATAACTTCATAAGTTTTAGATACATGTTTTTTCGGGCTCATTAATTCATGATTAAATTGTCCATCATTAGTTAATAAAAGTAGTCCTTCTGTATCTTTATCTAACCTTCCTACAGGAAAAATCCCTAAATGTGAAAATTCAGGGATTAAATCTAAAACAGTTTGATGAGCGTTATCTTCTGTAGCTGAAATATAACCTTTAGGTTTATTTAACATCATATAGACGTTATCTACATATGAAATCTCTTCACCATCAACCACTACTTTGTCTGTTTCAGGGTCAATTTGAGATTTAGGTGTTTTAATTTTTTTCTCATTAACCTCTACAAGACCTTTTTTAAGTAATTGTTTTACTTCAGTACGAGTGCCTAAACCCATATTAGCTAGAAATTTATCTATTCTCATCTTAAAAACGTCACTTTTCGTCTAATTTTTTCAGGAACGTCACCTAAAAATTCGTCAGCCAGTCTATTCTTGATTGTAATGCCACCATAAATAAGCGCACCAACAATAACACTTATAGCTATTATAACGAGGTAACCAAATTTAGTAGGATTTAGGAATAATTTAAGAATGAAGTATACAACTTCTACACCTATCATCATGATGAAGGAGTATAAGAATATTTTAGCAAATTGAATCCAACTATAGCTGAATTTGAATTTCGCATATTTTTTTAAAATATAGAAATTACAGCCAATCGCAAATAATAATGCAATTGCAGTGCTTAGTACCGCACCTGGAGTGTGTAAAAGCATAATAAGCGGATAGTTTAGTGCTAATTTAATGACTACTGAACCTAAAATAACAAAGACTGTTAATTTTTGCTTATCAATACCTTGCAACATAGAAGCAGTTACACTTAATAGTGAAATTAATATCGCTACGGGTGCATAATAAAATAGTAATCTACTTCCGTCAAAGTTAGGGTCGTGACCATGAACAATAGGATCATAACCATAGAATACTGTAAATAAAGGTTGCGCTAATGCCATAATACCTATACTAGCTGGTACTGTAATAAACATTAGCACACCAATAGATGTTCTAATTTGTCTATGCATTTCCTCTAGACGACCCTCTTCATAAGTTTTTGTAATAAATGGAATTAAACTCACCGCAAAACCAGCACTTAATGATGTTGGGATCATTACAATTTTATTTGTAGACATATTTAACATGTTAAAGAATGTATCTTGTAACTTTGGATTTACGCCAACTAAACTTAGAGCACCGTTATGTGTAAATTGATCTACTAAATTAAATAATGGGAAATTTAAACTTACAATTACAAATGGAATACTGTAAGCAATAATCTCTTTATACATGTTTCCATAAGAAACATGCATATTAGCTGTATCAGACTCAACCATTTCTTTAATATTTCTTCTACGTTTAATCCAATAATACCAAAGCGTAATAATTCCAGCTATAGCTCCGATTGCTGCTGCGAACGTGGCAATTCCATTTGCTTGTAGAACTGTACCATTAAATACATTTAAAGCTAAGTAACTACCTACTAATATGAAAATAATTCGGGCAATTTGCTCTGTTACTTCTGAAACAGCTGTTGGGCCCATAGATTTGTATCCTTGGAATATACCTCTCCATGTAGCTAAAACTGGTATAAATATAACTACAATACTGATAATTCTTATAATCCAGGTAATATCAGCAACTGACCAACCAGTTTTCGCATTATTCTTACGCGATAAAGTTAACTCTGCTATGTATGGAGCTAAAAAATATAAAATTAGAAAGCCAATTACACCCGTAATACTCATTACAATGAAACTTGACTTATAAAACTTTTGACTGACCTTATAAGCACCTAACGCATTGTACTTAGCTACATATTTAGAAGCTGCTAGTGGCACCCCTGCAGTTGCTACTGCAATTGCAATATTATAAGGAGCGTAAGCATAAGTAAAAGGAGCCATATTTTCTTGCCCGCCAATCAATGAAGTGAACGGGATAATAAACAGCACACCTAATACTTTAGTAATTAAAATACTTAATGTAATTAAAAAGGTTCCTCGAACCATTTCTTTACTCTCACTCATTACCTATCTTCCTATCTTAAAATTTTATTAAAGTTTTATATCGTGTTGTTTATATCAAAACTTATTACCTTGCATTACTTAAAAATATATCACAAAATAATAAATGTTTGTCTTTTATTTTCCACTTTTTAGACATTGTAAAAATTATGTTTTAAAAAGCTATGTATCTGTAGAAAAAAGACACGATGTTAGTATTAATTTAATGAGGTTCCAAGTTTCATATTATAATTATATTTTTACTCTTTGTCATCTCATACCTTAATTTTTATTAGATAATACTTAAATAGTCTTATACAATTGTAACAAGGAATATGTGGAGGTAACTCAATGTATCAAACTATTATAATTGGCGGAGGTCCCAGCGGTTCAATGGCTGCAGTCGCCGCAAGTGAAGTAAGTGATAATGTCTTATTAATTGAAAAGAAAAAGGGTTTAGGACGAAAATTGAAAATATCAGGTGGAGGTCGTTGTAATGTTACTAATCGCCTACCCTATGCTGAAATAATCAAAAACATACCTGGTAACGGTAAATTTCTTTATAGTCCTTTCTCAGTTTTTGATAATGAATCTATTATTGAATTTTTTGAAAGCCGAGGCGTGAAATTAAAAGAAGAAGATCACGGTCGGATGTTCCCTGTATCCAATAAAGCACAGGATGTTGTAAACACTTTGATTAAACAAATTAATGAAAACAAAGTTAATGTTATGGAGGAAACTCCAGTCACAGAAATTTTTCATGATAACGGTATTTTTTATGTTACAACTCAAAAAGGTGAATTCCAAAGTAAATCTTTAATCATTGCTACTGGTGGTACATCTGTACCACAAACAGGGTCAACTGGAGACGGTTATCAATTCGCCGAATCTCTTGGCCACTCTATAACCGAACTCTTCCCTACAGAAGTTCCAATAACTTCTAGCGACGCTTTCATTAAATCAAAACGTCTTAAAGGATTAAGTTTGAAAGATGTAGAATTATCAGTTTTAAAGAAAAATGGTAAAAAAAGAATAAGCCATCAAATGGATATGATATTTACGCACTTTGGTGTAAGTGGTCCAGCTGCGCTTAGATGTAGCCAATTTGTTTATAAAGAACAAAAGAATCAAAAGAAACAGGATATTGCTATGCAATTGGACGTATTTCCAGATTTAAATCACGATCAACTCTCTCAAAAAATTAACTCCTTATTAAAGGCTGAACCAGATAAGTATATAAAAAATAGTTTGCATGGCTTAATTGAAGAACGTTACTTATTGTTTATGTTAGAACAATCCGATATTAGTGATGAAACTACATCTCATCATTTGTCTAATCAACAATTAAATCATTTTATCTCAAATTTAAAAGGATTTACGTTTAACGTTAATGGAACACTCCCCATTGATAAAGCATTTGTCACTGGTGGTGGTGTATCTTTAAAAGAAATACAACCTAAAACAATGATGTCAAAAATCGTTCCAGGATTATTTTTGTGTGGAGAGGTATTAGATATACATGGTTATACTGGCGGATACAATATAACAAGTGCATTAGTGACAGGTCACGTTGCTGGATCTAATGCTGGAACTTTTAAAAATGAATCCTAATATATTTAAAACCTTCTAGGTAACGTTTTATGCTACCTAGAAGGTTTTTTGAGTAGTGAATTAAGATTTTTTATCTTTTTTATTTTTACGTGTAGATAACAATGCTAGCCCTGAAAGTAATGCTGCACCTGCTAAAGGTCCTGAATAATCTGTTTCACCAGTATCAGGCAATTCATTTATTGTATGTTGATTATTATTAGAGCCATTTACATTATCACATTTATTATTTTGTTCAGTTTGATGAGTAGATTCCATAGAGTTTAACTTATCTTCTTTAACTTTTATAGCTTCTAGTTTAGTAATAGTTTGTTTGACTACTTCATCAACAGTTTTATTATCATTAGCGTCTTCAATTTCTTTAAATGAATCATTCAAAATTTGAGAAATTAAATTTTTAGCTGCTAATTTAGCTTGATAACTAACCTTATCATTATCTTCAATATTTCGAATGATTTCATCCGCTTTGTTTTGAATGATACGTTTAGCATTAGCTTTTTTATGAGTTTGTAATTTTAATTTTTCAAATTCTACTTTAAAGTTATTCAAACTATTATCTACTTCTTCATTTGTTTCTGAGTCATTCACTTGCATATGAATACGATTGACTAAAGCTTTTAATTTGCTAATAAATGCTTGCTTCTCTTCAACTGTCGCATCACTATTTGCTTCAACAGCATGAATTTTAGCAGAAAGTTGTTGATGTAAGTATGATTTCGCATCAGATTTCTTATGTGCATTTATTTGAATTAAATCTAATTTAGCTAAACCGTCGTGAAGTGTTTTTGCTACATCAGCATTAGCCTCAGAATCTTGTATAGCAAGATTAATAGTATTAACTGTCTCAGCAAGTTTATTTAATACTTCTTGTTTTTCTTCAACAGTTGCATCCTCAAATTTCTCAAACTCATTTTTCTTCTTATTAGCTACATCTTGAATTTGCGCTTTTGCTTGAGGTTTAACTTCAGTTGTAACTTTCACCGCTTCAATTTTCGGTAAAGCAAGTACTTTGGCTTTATCAACTTCTTCATTAGTATGAGCAGATAATATAGATTCATTTGCCTCATTTATCAATTCATCTAAAGTTTTTAAAGCTGCATTTTTCTCTTCAGTAGTAGCATCTTTATTAGAATTAATTGTAGTTCGAATTTCCTCAGCTTTCTGTTGTACTTCTAACTTAGCTTGAGGTTTCTTACTAATTAGAGAAAGTATAGATTCTATATCTTTAATACTTTGATTTTTAACTGCTTCAACCTCATCATTCGTTTTAGCATCATCAATTTTAGCAGCATATTCACTAGACGCTTCTACGAGTTTATCTATAGCTACCGCTTTCTCTTCGTCCGTAGCATCATTATTTTCACTAATAAACGCTTTTTGAGCGTCTAATTTAGCTAAAATTTGTTTCAAAGCTGCAGGTTTAATGCTATTAGTTGGTTCAATATTTAAAATTTTATTAATAATATCATTTTTAATATCTTCAACTTATTGGTTTTTAGTCGCAGCATCTAATCGTACTTCACTCTGTTTAATTAAATCATCTACTAAAAGTAGAGCTGCATCTTTTTCTTCTTTAGTCACTTCAGAGTTGTTGTTTATTTTAGCTTTTTGATTATTAGCTTGTTGTTGGATTCCATCTAAAGCAAATGGTTTTACTTGAACTTCCGGATTGATAACAGAAAGTAAAGAAATTGCATCTGTTTTAGCGACCATAACTTCACTATCTGCTTTAGAATCACGGATTTTATTTTGGGCATCATTAACAATAGCATGAACTTTATCTAATGCATTCTGTTTTTCCTCATCCGTAGCATTAGGTGTATTGTTAATTGATAATTTAATTTCATCTGCTTTTGTATTTATAGCTTTTCTAGCAGTTGGTTTTTGAATTACATTAATAACAATATTGTTTAAATCATTTAAACCAAATACCTTTTCTTGAGCCACTTGTACATCTCTAGTATCCTTATCGATTGCACCTAAGACCGCACTTAATTGATTTTTCACATGGTTGATAGCATCATCACGTTCTTCTGTAGTAACATCAGGTGTATTTTCAAATGTTTTAATTAATTGATTAGCTAAATTGTTAAGTATAGTTCTAGCATTAGATTTACTTACAACTTCAGGGAAAATTGTTTTAATTTGCTCTGATATGTTGTTGTAAATGTCATCTACACCAGCATTATCACTTGCTAAACCGATTTCTTTTTTCGTAACATGTAATAATTGTTCAACTTTATCTATAGCTTTTTGTTTCTCATCTTCTGTTGCATCAGGAACTGCATTAATAATAGCTTCTTGAGCATCAACAATATCATAAAGTTTTAGAATTGCATTTCGCTTCTTATGATATTCTGGTTCAAATTGTTTAATCGTATTTAAAACATTATCTTTTGCTTCAGTTACTTGTGAATTTGTTTGGGCTTTATTAATTAATTCTATAGCTTTTTGAGCTTCTTCATTTACGAATTGTGATGCTTTATCTTTCTCTTCTTGTGTAGCACTGAAAGCTAGACTTATTCGGTCGATTTTTTCTTGTTTAGCATTATTAATTGCGTCAATTGCATTCTGTTTAACACCTATTACTGGTTCAAAAGTATTAATACTGTTAGTACCGTTCTCTTTAGCTTGATCTACTTGAGCATTAGTTTGTGCTTGATTTATATTAGTTTTAGCTTCTTGAACAAATTGATCTAAATGATTTAACGCTTGCTGTAATTCGTCCGTAGTTGCATTAGGTAATTGATTAACCTCGTTTTGTTTTATTTTAAGTGCTTTATCAAGCTCAACCCTAGCAGCTGGTTTTTTAACGATAATAGGTTGAATATCTTTAATAGATTCTATGCCCTTATTCTTTTCTACGTTTACTTGATCTGTATCTTGTGCTAAACCAATTGAATTATTTGTTCGATTAGTAACCTGTTGAAGCTGTTGGGAAGCCACTTCTTTCTCTTCTGTAGTTGCTTCAGTATTATTAACAATTTCATTTTGTTTTTCATTACTTTTAGCAACAACATCTGCTTTAGCTCTATCCTTAACATCAGTAGATGGTTGTATATTAGCTATAGCTTTTGAATCTTCAGATATTATATCTTGAACATCTTGATTTGTATCAGCGTGTTTTAATCTATAGTTAGATGAATTTAATTCTTGTTCAACTAATTCTTTTGCTTCTAATTTTTCTTCTGTTGTGGCATTGCGATTACTGTCAATTAAGGTGTTTTGTTCATCTGCTTTCGCTTTTAATGCTTTTCTGGCATTTGCTCTTACTTCAGTAGATGGTTGTATTAATGCAATTTTTTGTATACTTGAATTTTTAGCATTGTCAACTTCATCATTAGTTTGAGCATTTTTAATGTTAGCCTTACCTTCTTCATAAGCTTGATTAATTTTATTTAGTGCATCATTTCTCTCTTCTAAAGTCGCTTCTTTATTTTTGTCAACTTCACTATTTTGTGCATTAACTTTTGCACCAATTTCATCTATTGCTGAACGTTTCTTTCTCGCTTGAGGTGTAATAGCTTCTATTTTAGGTCTAGAATTATTTAAGATTCCGTCAACTTCACTATTATGACTTGCATTGTTAATTTGTGTAGTTGCAGTATTTAATTCATTATTAAGTCTCTCAATAGCTTCGTCTTTCTCATCCTTAGTAGCTTCAGTGTTGCTATTAATCACTTGTTTTTGATTCTCACCTAATTGTGAAAGTTGTTCTTTCACATTTTGTTTTTTAACAACTTCAGTTTGAACAGCTTTCATATCTTGAATTGCTTTTGCTTTAATTTGGTTAACTTCATCTGTTGTATTAGCTTTGCCTATGTTAGCATTTGCTTTTTCTTGGATACTATCTACTTTATTATTTGCTTCTTCCATTTCTTCAGCAGTTGCATTAGGTGTTTGATCAATTAAATCATTTTTATTTTTAGCTTCTGTTGAAAGAGCCTGAATCGCATTTGCTTTTACCGATGTATCAGGATTTATTCCTGTGATTACAATAGTTCCGCTATTTTTTGCATCTTGAACTAACTGCGTTGTCGTAGCATTAGTAATATTATTTAATGCCTCATTTTTAGCTATGTTGACTTTATTAATAGCTACTGCTTTTTCTTCAAATGTTGAATTATTATTATCATTTATTTTGGTTATTTGATTTTGAGTAGTTTGTTCAATGCCTTGTTTAGCTGCTTGTTTCACAGTTGTTTCTGGCACTATTTTTCCTATTTCTGCAACACCAGTATTTTCAGCTGCTTGAACTTCGTCTTTTGTAGAAGCTTGATTAATATTTTGAAGTGCACTAGTTTTCGCAGTTTCTAATTTCGTTAAAGCTGCCTGTTTCTCTTCTGAAGTAGCTTCTTGATTATTATTAATAAGTTTTGTTTGTTCTGTTACTTTATTATTGATTACATCATTTGATGCAGGCTTTTTAACAATATTAGGCTGAATATTTTCAATACTTGCCAAGTATTGTGTTTTGGCATCATTAACATTTTGATTTGCTAAGGCTGAATCAATTGCATTATTTGCCTTCGTTTCTTCCTGTTTTAGTTGATTAAGTGCTTCATCTTTTTCCTCTGTTGTAGCCTGACGATTAATATTAATTTGTTCTCTTTTATTATTTATAGCATTTGCTACATCAGCTTTTGCAGTTGTTTTAGTTACTGTTGATACCTCAATTTGTTGGAGACTTTGTTTACCTGCTTCAAGCTTTTCATCCACTACAGCATTAGTTTGAGCATTACTAATTTCTGCTTTAGCTTTAGTTAAAGCTACTTCAATAGATTGCGTTGCCGTATTTTTTTCTTCAGTAGTAGCTTGAGAATTATTTCTTATGTCAGCTTTTTTACTTTCTGCCTAAGCAATTAAACTATTGATAGCATCTTGTCTCTTATGAGGTTGGGCATTGATAGCACTTATTGCTGTGATTGCTTTAGATTTTACATTATCTACTTGAGCATTTGTTTGTGCTTGATTAATACTACTAATTGTTTTTATTTTGCTTGCTTCTAGAAGATTTTTTGCGACCTCTTTTTCTTCATCTGTTGCATCGTTGTTATTCGTAATTAAGTCATTTTGTGATTTAACTTTCTCTCGAACAGCATGAATAGCCTCTGCTTTTTTAGTTGGATGAGCATGAATAGTTTCTAATTCATGTATTCCATTTTCTTTATTTTGATCTACTTGTGCATCCTTAGTTGCTTGACTAATTAGATTTTTACTTTCATCTTTTTTTCAATTAAACGTTGTATAGCTTCATTTTTCTCATCTGTTGTTGCATCAGGTGTAGAATTGATAGCTTGTTTAAGTTGCTCAAACTTAGCATCAATTTCCCTATTTGCGGTTGGTTTCTTTGTTACATTAGGGATAATAGTGTTTATTGTATCAATAGTAGTAGTTTTTGCATCAATTACTTGTTGATTTGTTTGAGCTTGATCAATATTTTGATTACCTGTATTTTCTTCTGTTTTTACTCTATTTTTAGCTTCTTGCTTTTCTTCATCAGTTGCATTAGCCGTATTATCAATTACTCTATTTTGTTCAGTTACTTTGGTTTCTATATCTTGTTTAGCGGTAGGTTTTTGTTGTGCATTAGGTTCAATATTATTTATTGCACTTATGCCATTTGTCTTAGCCTGAGCAACGCCTTCGTTATCCGTTGCAGTTTGAATATTATTTTTTGCTTCATTAGCTTTTTGGTTTGCTAATTGAACAGCTGTATCTTTTTCTTCTGTTGTAGCAGTTTGATGCTGGTTAATATTTTCTATTTGTTCACTTAATTTACGATCAATATCACTCTTAGCATTTGTCTTAGTAGATGTTGACGATTGAATTAAATTAATATTATTAATACCCTCATTTTTAGCACTAGTTACGGCTTGATTCATTGTTGCACTATTAATATTGTCTAGTGCTTCTTGTTTAGCATTATTTATTCTGCCTATCGCTTCTACTTTCTCTTCCTCTGTTGAGTTATTGTTATTATTGATAACATCAGTTTGTTCATTAGCTTTTTGTTTAACTGCATCTCTAGCGGTTTCTTTCTCTATTGCTTGAGCTGTGATTTGCTCTATTGCAGTCATTGCATTTGCCTTAACACTATTAACTCCTTGAGATGTATGTTCTGTATTAATTTGTTGTTGAACTTTGGCTAGTTCACTATTAACTTTTGCAATAGCAGTTGCTTTTTCTTCATCAGTTGCATCTGGTGTCGCTTTGATTAAACCAATTTGCTCGTTTACTTTATTTTGAACAGCCTTTCTAGCTTCTGACTTAATTGTAGTAGTTGGGCTAATTTCATTAATTTTATTAAGACCGTTATCTTTTGCTTCTTTAACTTGTTCATTTGACTTTGCTATTTGAATGTTACTATTAGCTTCAGCTTTTGCTTCTTCTACTTTTGAATTAGCTTCTGCTTTTTCTTCGTCAGTAGCATCAGGTGAAGTTTGGTTTTTAGCTATGATAGACTCTGCTTTTTTAGCAATTTCATTTTTAGCATTAGTTTTTACAGTCGTAGCAGGAGTAATTGAATTTATCGTTTGAGTTCCATTAGCCACTGCGCTATCTACTTGAGCGTCTGTATCTGCGTTGTCAATATTATTATTGATGTTAGTAATTGCTGCATTTACTAAATTCTTTACATCATCTTTTTCTTCAGTAGTAGCTTTATTATTTAAGTCAATTTCATTATTATGATTTTGAGCGACATGATTAATACTTTCTTTTGCTTGAGGTTTTTTATTAACTGTAGTGTTAATACCATCTAAAGTTTGAATTCCATTTGTTTGTGCTTGGTCAACATTATCATTTGATTGTGAATTACTTATTGTTTGTAATACAGCATCTTTAGCTTGCGTTAATTTTGTTAATGCTTCATTTTTTTCTTCTTGAGTAGCATTAGGGGTTTGATTGATTTGATCTTGTTTTGTTTTAAATTTCTCATTTATTTTTGCACGTGCTTGTTGTTTTTTATTAAAGACAGGATGAATATTTCCAATATTACTCAATCCAGCATTTTTAGCTTTTTCAACCTCTGTATTAGTTTGAGCTTGTGAAATACCACTGTCAGCCTCAACTTTAGCTTGATTTACACTTTCTATAGCACTTTGTTTTTCTTCAGTAGTACCTTCATTATCATTCGTTATTTCTCTTTGTTTGTCATTCACTTTAGATGCGATTTCTTCTTTAGCTTGTGGTTTCTTTAGAACATCTACATTGATGTTATCGATTGTTTGTGTAGCATTTGTCTTAGCATTATCAACGTCATTATTTGATGTTGAACGATTAATTTGTTGTATACCATCATTAAGTGCCTGATCAACCTTGGTATTAGCAGCGTTTTTCTCTTCATCAGTTGCATCTGGTGTTTGGTTAAGTGTAGCTTTTCTTTCTTGTGCCTTTTGACTTAATTCCAAAATTGCTTGATCTTTTTTAACCGCATTCGGTTGATCTAGATTGATAGTGTTTATACCATCTTGTTGTACATTTTTAACATCTGAATTTGAATGAGCATTAGTAACATTGTTCAAAGCTTCTTGCTTATGTGCATATACATTATTAATTGCTGTCTCTTTTTCTTCATTAGTTGCTTTGTTATTAGCATTGATTTGTTGAATTTGAGAAGTTACTTTATTTTCAATTGCTTCTCGTGCAATTCGCTTAACTGTAGTGTTAGGATTGGCTAAATTAATAGCATTCTGACCACTTGTTTTTGCTTGGTCAACCTCATTATTAGTAGATGCAGAATTAATGTTTTGAGTAGCTTGAGCTAATTCTCTTTCCACTTTACTTTCAGCTTCCGTTTTTTCTTCGGTTGTAGCTTCATTATTTCTTTGAATGTTCTGTTTTTGTTGCTGCGCTACCGTGTTTAATTCATTAATAGCTTGCTTTCTTTTAACAGGGTTAACACTTAATTGATTAATTGTATTTATTGCAGCATCTTTAGCGTTAGTAACATCATTATTTGTATTAGCATTTTGAATATTTTGCAAAGCTTGTGTTTTTGCTTGGTTTACATTGTTTAAAGCAATATTTCTCTCGTCTTGAGTGGCTTGAGTGTTTTGATTAATTTCAGTGATTTTATCTTGAGCTTTTTGATTGATTATTCTTCTAGCTTCGGATTTTTGTTGAGGGTTTGGAATGTCCGAAGAAATGTTATTAATACCCTCATCTCTCGCTGCATTAACAGTACTCTCTGTTTCAGCCTCACCAATTTTTTGTAGTGATTCCGAAGAATGATTATCAACTTTTTGAATTGCGACATTTTTCTCTTCATGCGTTGCCTCATTATTTTGGTTAATTAACGCTTTTTGATCAGTAACTTTATTATTAATGGCTTCACGCGCTTTAGGTTTTATTACTGGTTGAGGAGTGTCTGCAGCCAAGGTAGTTAGTCCAGTATTTTTAACTTGCTCGACACCTTCATCAGTTGTTTGATCATCAATTTTACTGAGGATTTCATTCTTATCATTATCTATTCTCTCCGTTAGAGCTTCTTTTTCTTCAGTAGTTAATTCATTGTTAGCTTCCGCTTCATCACTCATATCTTGTGCTTTATTATTAATTTCTTGAGCTGCGTCCACCCTATTAATTAATGTATTCTGTAATTGATGTAACAAACTATCGATTTCAGCTTGGGAAACTCTCTCATTAATTGGTTTATTATTAGCTTCTTCATCAAGTATCGTTTGTGCTTGGGCTTTTAATTTTTTATAAGCGTTAAAAGAGGCTAAAGTATAATTTGAAGGTATAACTTCTTTATTCACTTGTTCTTCTAAATCGTCTTTATTCATTTTTACATCAATTGTAAATGGTGTTTGCTGCGCAGTTACAGTATTATCATTAGTATTTAAGTAATATTGAGCATAAGTTTTATATGTTATTGATTGATTAACTGTAACTTGTCTAGGCGTTGGAATATTAACAGGTCTTAATTTATATTTAATATTTAAAATTTTATTAGGTAAAAATTTAGCATCTTCTTGATTACTACTAGACTTATTCACACCATTACTTGTGAAAGTCAGTGTATTAGTTTGTCGATCGTAATTTACACTTAAAGGTTTTATTGTAGTATTTGGCATATTTCCATTAACGAACGTAGCTACAGTAGAATCATCAATATACTCAAAGTTTTCTGGTAATTTAACCGTATAAATTAATTTATTAGTATCTAACGCAGCAGCGAAATTACCATCATTCTCTATTCTAGTACTCACTTCAAATTGTTTATTATTCTTCACAGCATCATTATTTTCCTTAGGGAGCACCTTCAAATGAGATCCTGAAGCGATATCAATGGAATCTATAAGTGAGTAATATTTATATCCATCCTTTAATAGAGCCACTCGGCGAGTGTCAGTCATAATATCATTATTTGATAAAAATTGAACTTTAACTCTATTAACATTATCTGGAATTTTAACTAATCTCCAAATCCCACCATCTTGAACATCTTGTTTCACAATTTGCTTATCATTATCTGCATTTTTAACTATTAAATATGTTCTACCTTTACCATTATTGGCAGGCATTGTATTAAATCCAAATATTAATTCTGAATTTGGATTAACAGTGAAATCTTTTTCAACTCCATTGAAACCTCCATGATCATTAACATCTGTCCCTCTTGATCTACCTAGAACCAATACATTACCACTTGCTTGATAGTTTCTAGGATCACCACTATGAAATACATTGGTACGCTCAAGTTCACTATTAACTAACCCTACACTACCACCATTAATCATTTTGAATCCTTTTAATTCATTTAGGACTTTTACTTCAGGTTTATGTCTGTTATTACTAGTAGTAATGCCTAAATCATCAAACGTTAACGTTGTTTTTATACTGTTTGATCCTGTATTACTTAAATTAGGATCATTAATTGTCGTAGCCGTGTTTGCGTTGTTGCTATCTTCAGCTGGTAAATCTCTTCGGCTTCTTTTTTTAGGTAAATTACTTTCTTCTCTTACTACCTTTGTATCGTGTGTAATTGGATTTGACGTATTTTTAGCATCTTTAGATGACTTATCATTAGCCTTAGCTTCTAAATAGTGTTGAGTTGTGTTATCAACATGTATAGCGTTCTCATCGATAGTAGAATTCGTATTAGTTGCTAAAGTATTAGTTTCATTTTCTAATTCATTTGATTCATTATTAGTTAGAGATTGTGTTTGATCTAGTGTATTGCCTGTAATTTGTGAGTTATTCAAATTATCAGATTGTTCTAAATGAGTTATACTTGGTTTATTATCACCTTGAATTACATCGTTGTTTAATTGTGCGCTTGATTCTTCAGTTGACACATTTTGTCCAGAGCCATTTTGCACTGTTCCTTCAGAACTTTCGGGTTGAGTTGAGTCTAGTTCTGATGCAGAGGCTTGTGATGGATGCGCTAAAAATGTAACAGTCGCAATGAGTGCCGAAAAAATTCCAATGTTAAATTTTCTAATACTAAATTTCTGTTTTCTAAATAGATTCATTAAGTTGTTCCTCCTAGATGTTGATTCTTTGATGTTAGTTTAATGTGAATAATTATTTTCATGATGTTTAGAACTTTTTAAAAATCTGACTTCTGGTTTATTGAACACAATCTTTTTAGTCTGTTTGATTTTATCATCTATAATATTTAAAATCTACTATTGTATAAAATTATTTTAACTCAATTGAAATTTATTAATAATATTTTGTTTCCTAACACATAACATATTGCAAAAATCTTTTTTTGTACAAAAAAACACTAGCCCTTGTCGGACTAGTGTGATAAAAACATTTACTTAAGATGAGTTTAAATACTGTCGATAACAGTACCTTCATCTCCCCATTCATTCATGCCACCTTCAACATTAACAGCATGAATACCTTTATCTTCAAGATATTCAACGACTTTAGCACTTCTAGCTCCAGCAGCACAGATAATATAATATGTTTCGTCTTTATTAAACTCATTTAAGTTATCAGGAATTTGATCCATTGGAATCGTTTTAGCTCCAGGAATAACACCCATAGCTGTTTCTTCATCATTTCTAACATCTACGATATTAACTGGATTAGAATCCAACACTTTTTTCTTTAGTTCATCTACTGTAATTGATTCCATTAATAATCTCTCCTTAATATTTATTTAGCAACAATGTTAACTAATTTTTGAGGTACTGCGATAATTTTTTTAATCTCTTTACCTTCGATACTCATTTTAACATTATCATTAGCCAAAGCTAAATCTTGCATTTCCTCTTTTGATAAATCTTTTGGAATATTTAATTTAGCACGGACTTTGCCATTAACCTGAACTACAATTTCAACTTCATCGTCAACAAGTAGACTTTCATCAAATGTAGGCCATGGTTGATAAGTTATAGTTTCATTATGACCTAGTTTACTCCATAACTCTTCACAAATATGAGGAGCAATTGGCGCTAACATTTTTACAAAACCTTCAATATAAGGTTTATAAATTTCATTAGCTTTATAACAATCGTTAATAAATACCATTAATTGACTGATTGCAGTATTAAAGCTAAGCGCATCGAAATCTTCAGTTACTTTTTTAACTGTTTGATTGTAAACTTTGTCTAATGATTTATCGTTAGACTCTACAATCTTGTTATTTAATGAGCCATCTTCAGTAACGATAAGTCTCCATACACGATCAAGGAATCTTCTTGAACCATCTAAGCCGTTTTCACTCCAAGCAATTGCTGCATCAAGTGGTCCCATAAACATTTCATATAGACGTAGTGTATCCGCGCCATGTGAAGATACGATATCGTCAGGATTAATAACGTTTCCTTTAGATTTACTCATTTTTTCATTGCCTTCACCTAGAATCATCCCTTGGTTATATAATTTTTGGAATGGTTCTTTTGTAGGAACTACACCTAAATCATAAAGAACTTTATGCCAGAATCTTGCATATAATAGATGAAGTACTGCGTGTTCTACCCCACCAATATATAAATCAACTGGTAACCAGTGCTTTAATTTTTCAGGGTCAGCAATCATATTTTCATTATCTGGATCAATATAACGTAAGTAATACCAACAACTTCCTGCCCACTGAGGCATTGTATTCGTTTCACGACGTCCTTTCATGCCTGTCTTTTCATCAATCACATTTACAAATTCATCAATATTAGCTAGAGGTGATTCCCCAGTTCCAGAAGGTTTAATTTCACTAGTTTCTGGCAGTAATAAAGGTAATTCTTCTTCAGGCACAGTTGTCATTGAACCGTCTTCCCAATGAATAATTGGAATTGGTTCACCCCAGTAACGCTGTCTGCTAAATAACCAATCGCGCAGTTTGTAGTTAACTTTTTTCTCACCAGCGCCTTTATCTTCTAATAACTCAATTGCTTTACTAATGGCAGCTTCATTTTCAAGACCATTGAGTTCACCTGAATTAACGTGCTCACCTTCACCAGTGTATGCTTCTAGTTGAACATCTCCGCCTTTGATGACTTCAATGATTGGTAAATCAAATTTCTTTGCAAATTCATGATCACGTTCATCATGTCCAGGAACCGCCATAACTGCACCAGTTCCATATGTTGATAGTACATAATCAGCAATCCAAATTGGTAATTTCTCACCAGAAAGAGGATTAATTGCATATGCACCTGTGAAAACGCCTGTTTTTACTTTAGCTAAATCAGTACGTTCTAAATCTGATTTCTTAGAAGCTTCTTCTTGGTAAGCTTTGACTTCTTCTTGTTTGTCTTCAGAAGTAATGCTATTAACAAGTGAATGTTCAGGACTTAATACTAAGAATGACGTACCAAAAATTGTATCAGGACGTGTTGTGAAGACATCAATTTTATTATCAGTGTCCTCAACATTAAAGGATACTTTCGCACCTTCAGAACGACCTATCCAATTACGTTGCATATCTTTAATTGATTCAGGCCAATCTAAGTCATCTAAATCTTCTAATAAACGATCTGCATATTCAGTAATTTTTAGTACCCATTGTTTCATTGGTTTACGATAAACTGGGTGTCCACCACGCTCTGAAACGCCATCAACGACTTCTTCGTTTGATAAAACTGTGCCTAAAGCTGGGCACCAATTCACCGCAACCTCATCAACATATGCTAAACCTTTATTATAAAGTTGAATGAAAATCCATTGTGTCCATTTGTAATATTCTGGATCAGTGGTATTTACTTCTCGATCCCAATCATAACTAAAACCTAATTCTTGAATTTGACGTTTAAATGTTTGTACGTTTTTCTTAGTAAATTCACGAGGGTCATTTCCAGTATCTAACGCATATTGTTCAGCAGGTAGACCAAAGGCATCCCATCCCATAGGATGTAGCACATTATATCCTTGCATACGCTTATATCTTGAAACAATATCAGTAGCTGTGTATCCCTCAGGATGTCCTACGTGTAATCCTGCACCAGATGGATAAGGAAACATGTCTAACGCATAAAATTTCTTTTGACCTAAATTGTCACTTGTTTTAAATGTTTTATTTTCTGCCCAATAATCTTGCCATTTTTTTTCAATTTCCTTGTGATTGTAATTCAACACATTTCCTCCTATTTCATAAAAAAGACACCTCTACTATTGTGTGTATAAAGGGACGACAGTGTTGCCGCGTTACCACCCTTATTCGCTTATCAAGCGCACTTCATTAAAATAGTTAGAGATGTCTCATTAAATTCATTTAATTATTGGAAACGATTTAGTCCTTAACACTAGTTCTCACCACTACTAGTTCTCTGTAGAAAAGCCTCTAAATGCTTCTTTCTATTCATTTTTAATCTTATGTTATCAAACGTATTATTGCAAGTAGTTAAAGCTATTTCTTCCATATTATATTTATTTAGAAGCTTTTGATTTTCTTCTCTTACGTCTTCTAGGTATAGGGGTTTCATTTTTATCTTTAGGCAAACCTCTATCAAAGATGCTTAGGAAAATGAGTCCGAAGCAAAGTAATACTATCATTCCTACAAACATCATACTCATATTCATTGCATCTACGAGTATACCACCAATAAAAGGTCCAAAGGCTTTACCAACTGTAGAAGCAGAGTTTACAAAGCCTTGGTATTGACCCTGTTTACCTTCAGGTGCAAGTTTATTGGCAATAGTAGGAACTGCAGGCCATACAAACATTTCACCAAATGTAAGAATAACCATACCTACAACGAAAATAGCAAAGTGATGCGCAAAACTTGTAACAAGGAAAGAACTCATAAAGATTAAAATACCAACGAACATTTGATGTTTTAAGTTCCCTCTTAAAATTACAATAATTGGTCGAATAAGTGGTTGTGCTACTAAAATCATAATACCGTTTATTGTCCAAAGCACACTATATTGAGACATAGAGATATTGATTGATTGAGTAAAGGATGCAATTGTTGTTTCCCATTGAATATAGGCGATCCAACAAATAGCAAACATCGTACATACCAACATCATTGCTGTAAAACGTTTTCTATTTTCTTTACTTTTTAAATCAACTGCATCTTGATGCTTAACTTTAGCATGAATTTCCAAATTAAATTGTGTAATTGCAACAAGAGCAAATAAAACATACATAACTAAATTAGCTAGAAAAATAAAATTAAAGCTAAATTCAGCAACAAATCCTCCAAGTGCTGCGCCCAATGCAACACCTATATTTTGCGCTAAATAAATGGCATTAAATGTTTGTCGTCCCCCATTTGGCCATACTGCTCCGGCCATAGCATAAATTGCTGGGACAATCATACCGCCACCAAAACCTAATAACACGAGCCAAATTGCATACCATGGCCAACCATGAAATAGATTTAACAGCGTAGTACTGCACAAACATGTAATAGTACCTATAAGTATGGTTTTATAACCACCAAGTTTATCAAATAAGGTGCCCCCTAGTAAGTTACCAACAACCATGCCAAATGAATTAATCATTAAGACAATACCAGCAATTGTAAGACTTTTATGAAGTTCTTCCTTCATATAAATAGTGTTTAAAGGCCACAAAAAACTGGCGCCAGTGATATTTAAGGCCATGCCAATAACTAGCCACCAAACTGATTTAGGTATATTCATATCTTGAGTCCCTCTCTTTATGTTTTTCTCAATCTACAATAGACACTATAACACTAAAATATGTTAAAATCTGTACTTAGAACTAAAATAGAAAGGAAAATGTATTATGGGTAATTTTTTCCCGTATGCTTTTGAAAATAAACGATATCACTCATGGAATTATCATTTAAAAAATAAATTTGGACGAAAAATATTTAAAGTTGCTTTAGACGGTGGATTTGACTGCCCTAATAGAGATGGTACTGTCGCACATGGAGGTTGTACTTTTTGCTCAGCTGCAGGAAGTGGTGACTTTGCTGGTAACAGAGCTGATCCCATTGAAGTACAATTCCAACAGATTAAAGAAAGAATGCATGAAAAATGGAGCGAAGGACAATACATTGCTTACTTCCAAGCCTTCACTAACACGCATGCGCCTGTAGAAGTGCTGAAAGAAAAATATGAACCAGTACTTAAAGAAGAAGGTGTTGTCGGTTTATCCATAGCCACACGTCCTGACTGTTTACCTGATGACGTAGTAGAATACTTAGCTGAACTCAATGAACGAACTTATCTTTGGGTTGAGTTGGGCTTACAAACTGTTCATCAAACTACTTCTGATTTAATTAACCGTGCACATGACATGCAAACGTATTATGAAGGCGTAGCGAAATTACGTAAACATAACATTAATGTATGTACTCACATCATCAATGGTTTACCAGGCGAAGATTACGATATGATGATGGAGACTGCTAAAGAAGTTGCGCAAATGGATGTTCAAGGCATTAAAATTCACTTACTTCATTTATTAAAAGGAACACCAATGGTAAAACAATATGAAAAAGGCATGTTAGAATTCATGAGTCAAGAAGACTATACAAATTTAGTATGTGATCAACTTGAGGTCATTCCTCCTGAAATGATTGTTCATCGTATTACAGGTGATGGCCCTATCGATTTAATGGTTGGACCAATGTGGAGTGTAAATAAATGGGAAGTCCTAAATGAAATTGATAATGAATTAGAACGTAGAGGCTCTTATCAAGGAAAAAAATTTGAGCAGAAGGTTAAATCATGAAAATCGAGCGTATTCTCCCCTTCTCAAAGTCATTGATTGATAGTCATGTTTGTGAGAGTAGTATCGTCATTGATGCTACTTGTGGTAATGGTAATGATACGCTATATCTTGCTGAAAAAGTCACTAATGGGTTTGTTTATGGATTTGATATTCAGAAAGAAGCGATAGATAATACTCAACTCAAAGTAAGTGATTTTAACAATGTTTCTTTAATTCAAGACAGTCATGAAAATGTAAAACAACACGTCTTAGAAAGACACCTAAATCTCATTGATTGCGCGATATTCAATTTAGGTTATTTACCCAAAGGTGATAAATCAATAGTTACTAAACCGGATTCAACTATTAAAGCTATTGAGGAAATATTTGATATGATGCGTGTCGAAGGTATTATTATTCTAGTTATTTATCATGGACATGATGAGGGTAAATTGGAGCGAGACGCACTTTTAAAATATCTTAAAGAACTTGATCAACAGAAAGCGCATGTTTTACAGTATCAATTTATTAATCAAAAAAATAATGCACCTTTCATATGTGCAATTGAAAAAAGAATATAAATATATAAAAGATCTTATTCTCACTTTTGAATTAAGCGTAGAATAAGATCTCTTTTAATAATAAAATATAAGACTAGTTAAACAGCTAAAATTGATTTTAAACTATTTTGCATTGGTTCTGATTTACTTCTAATTGATTGTCCAATAAAGTTAAGTAAATCTTCTTTTTGGGAATTGAGTTTCTCATTATAATGAATAATTACAGTTCGTTCATCATCTTGAGGTCTTTCTTTATAAATCCATTCAAGATTAACCAAGTTGTTGTACGTTCTTGTACGTTTATATGGCTTAATGTGAACGAATTTATCCATTTGTTTAAGAGTCATTGAACCTTTTTCCCAAAGTGTAAGTAAAATTAAAACTTCTTCTTTAGACATTTTATACTCTTTTTTGATTGTATCAAAAATCGTGTTAATGTCAGAAAGTAATGCCTCTAATTGCAAAATTCCATGTACTCTCTCTTTTTCACTTTTCGTCAAAATTAACATCTCCCAAATAAAATAACTGTTAATATTTTTCTAATTTTCCCTATTATTTAATTGAATGTGTTAATTTAAAATCAAATTTAGTGCCTTTGATTAGAACTAGACTAGAAGCATTAGTACATATAATAAACCATCCCAAATAATAATATAATTTCAGTTCAACTTCTAGTCTCAATACATATTAAAATTATATTATTTATACAAACAAAATATATCAAGTTCCTAATTAAAATGCAATGTTTTTGTTAAATATCTCTATTAAAATTGTAAATTGTTTTTAGTTACAATAAAATGATATTTTGAATTAAACATTCTAAAAAAAGAGCTTACATTACGCAAGCTCTTTCTTAACCTAAATATCTTCTATTTCTTCCTCTTTAACCACAAACCCCATAGTATTAACACTATTATTTAAAAAAGTAAGAACATATCTCATAACTTGATCTCTCTCGGGTTCATTATGAATTTCATGATATAAACCATTCCAAGCCTTAAAGTACAATTCATTACTAGCTAATTTATCTTTAAGTTCTATGATAGCATCAGTTTCTAAAATTTTATCTTCAGTTCCATACATGATAAGCGCTGGTAATTGTTTAATGTCTTTAATATGATCCATTGTCTCTTTCATTTTTTCAACGATTAAGTTATACCAACGATACGTTACTTTCTTCAACATGAGGCCATCATTATCTGTTTCGTCAATAATTTCTTCATTTCGAGTTAAATCTTGTGAAGAGATGCCCACTTTAAACCTAGTATCCTTGGACATCTTACCTAAATTAGAAATAATTTTATTCTTTCGACCTTTACCAGTTCTCCTAAGTTCTAACATAGGAGACAATAACATTACACCTTCAATAGGTAATTCAGCCTTTTCTAAGAGATTTAAGACAATTAAACCACCTAAACCAACACCTAAAACAAAGGTAGGAATTTTATATTCATTGGCTATTTTGATCCATTCTAATAAATTTTCATGATATGTATTAAAGTCATCGATTTGACCTTTATTTGCTCGTGAGGTTTGTCCCTGTCCAGGCAAGTCTCCCATAATAACATGATAACCATTTCTTCGTAACATGGTAATAACGTATGCATATCGTCCAGTATGTTCTAAAATATTATGAGCAATGACTACGACACCTTTTGCGTCATTTTCTGTTTCCCACTTCCACATTCTAAGACTGCCCCTTTTTATTTATTCTTTAATAGTACAATTATATCAAAACAAACATATTTATTACCATTTTTAGCATAACTTTCACTTAAAATTAATGTAATTAAAGATATTACCACCTTGAACATAAAGTATAAAACTACTTTATTAGTGTTTTAATGCGTTATGTAAACGCTTTCTCAAACATTAGTTTCGTGATACACTATTTTTAAACATTAATGTATCAATGTATTGGAGGTATTACATATGTCACTTTTCCGAGATTTTTTTATCGCATTATCTAATAATACTTATTTAAATGAAACTGCTAAAAAGGTTGGCCCTAGAATGGGTGCTAATAAAGTAGTAGCTGGAAATACTATTCCTCAACTAATTGAAACAATTCAATATCTTAATGAATATAGAATTGCGGTCACTGTTGACTGTTTAGGCGAATTTGTTGAAACTAAAGAAGAAAGTTTACATGCAAAACAACAAATTTTAGAAATTATTGAAGCAATTCAATATTTTAATGTTGAGGCACACATGTCAGTTAAAATCAGCCAATTAGGCAGTAAATTTGATTTAGATCTTGCTTATGAGAATATGCGTGAAATACTTCTTAAAGCAGATGAGTGTGGCAAAATGCACATTAACATTGATACTGAGAAATATCATAGTTTACAACAGATACAACATGTACTTGATAAACTCAAAGGAGAATTTAAAAATGTCGGTACGGTAGTTCAAGCGTACTTATATGAGGCAGAAGATTTAATTGATAAATACCCAGACTTACGATTACGATTAGTTAAAGGTGCTTATAAAGAAGATGAAACTATCGCTTATCAAACCAAAGAAGACATTGATTCCAATTATATTAAAATTATAGAGAAAAGACTTTTAAACGCACGTAATTATACATCAATTGCGACTCATGATGATCAAATCATTAGTCATGTTAAACAATTTATGAAGAAAAATCACATTGAAAAGGATCAAATGGAATTTCAGATGTTATACGGCTTTCGTTCTGATCTTGCTCAATCCATTGCCAATGAAGGCTATCATTTTACAGTTTATGTTCCTTTTGGAGATGACTGGTTCGCATACTTTATGAGAAGATTAGCTGAAAGACCTCAGAACTTGTCACTTGCGTTTAAAGAATTTTCAAACCCTAAAGCACTTAAAAGGATAGCCCTCTACGGCAGCGTGGCCACAGGCTTAGCCTCTACCCTAGCCATAGCAACCAAACTACTCAAGAGGTAACAAACCAAACGACACGGAGAAGTAAACTGCGCACCATTATCACTTCTCCGTATCGCTTTGCTTTGTCTATATTTGTTTGATTAGGTTAGCCATTTCAATTGCGCTTACTGCTGCTTCAGAACCTTTGTTCCCTGCTTTTGTACCCGCTCTCTCAACAGCTTGTTCAATACTTTCGGTTGTTAAAATACCAAAAATAACTGGTACCTCTGATACTTCATTTGCCTTAGAAACACCTTTTGCAACTTCATTACAAACGTAATCATAATGAGAAGTAGCCCCTCTGATAACACATCCAAGTGTAATTACTGCATCATAGTCACCTTTTCGAGCTAATTTCTTAGCAACTAATGGAATTTCAAAAGCACCCGGTACATATGCAACATCAATTTGCTCTTCTTCGACCTCATGACGAATTAATGTATCTTTCGCGCCTTCTAATAAACGACCTGTAATAAAATCATTAAATCTGCTTACTACAATTGCAACTTTTAAATTTTTACCTACTAATTTACCTTCAAAATTCATATTTTATGTCCTCCTTAATGTGTTTACATACTCAATTCATAATTAAATTAAGTGACCCATTTTCGACTTTTTCGTTTCCATATATTTATGATTATATGCAGTCTCGGGAACAATTAATTCAATTCTATCTTCAATGTTAATACCATACTCTTTTAATCCTTCAAATTTTTTAGGATTATTACTTAATAAGTTAACTTTTTCAACGTTAAAATATTTTAAAATTTGAGCAGCTATATTATAATCTCTTAAATCTTCATCAAATCCTAAAGCGAGGTTTGCAGTCACGGTATCATAACCTTTTTCAATCAATTCATAAGCTCGTAATTTATTCATCAATCCTATACCTCGTCCTTCTTGTGGTAGATATATAATCATACCACCGTGTTCATCGATGTATTTCATTGATGCTTCAAGTTGAGCACCACAATCACATCTTTGACTGTGGAATATATCACCCGTTAGACATGAAGAGTGTATACGAACATTTTCATTTGAACGAATTGATCCTTTAGCAATCACTACAATTTCTTCATCACTTAAGTCAGTTGTAAAACCGTACATATCAAATTTTCCATAATCTGTCGGCATATTAACTTTAGCATTTAACTTCACATGTGACTCAGATTGCTTACGATATTCAATTAAACTTTCAATCGTAATCATTTTTAAGTTATGGCGTTCCTTGAAACTCTGTAAGTCTTCACCTCTAGCCATTGTTCCATCACCATTCATAATTTCACATATCACACCTGCTGGTTTAGCTCCAGTTAATTTTGCTAAGTCTACAGCCGCTTCTGTATGACCATTACGTTCTAGTACACCATTATCTTTAGCAATTAATGGGAATAAATGACCTGGGCGATTGAAGTCTTCGGCATTAGCATGATGATCTATAAGCGCTCTTGCTGTCATTGTTCTCTCATAGGCACTAATACCTGTAGTCGTATTTTTATGATCTACACTCACGGTGAAATGTGTACCATAAGCATCAGTATTATGCGGTTCCATAGCATTTAGCTCTAACCTTTTAGCAATTGAAGTATCTAAAGGTGCACATATGAGACCACGTCCTTCTTTTGCCATAAAATTAATCGTATCGTCAGCCATCCATTCAGTAACTGCGATAAGGTCACCTTCATTTTCTCTGTCTTCATCGTCTACTACAATGATACTTTCACCTTTTCGCAATGCTTCAATAGCTAACTCAACTGTATCAAATTGCATATAAATTCCTCCTAAAAACCAAATGCACGTAATTTATCTTCTGTTAGTTCAGATTTTTGATGATTCATGATATTTTCCACATATTTAAAAAGTACATCTGTTTCTAAGTGAACTGCATCGCCCACTTTTTTATCTGATAAAATTGTAGACTTACGCGTCTCTGGAATAAGATGAATATCAAATGTGGTTTCATGAAGATCAAAGACTGTTAAACTTACGCCATCAACAGTGATAGAACCTTGTTGTACCATTTGATTTAAAACATTTTTTGAAGTTTTGATTGAAATTATTTTTGAGTTAGCTGATTCATTAACTTTAGAAATCGTTCCAAGTTCATCAACATGTCCAAGAACAAAATGTCCACCGAATCTGCCATTACCACTCATCGCTCTCTCAAGATTTACTTCAGCCTGACGTTGTAAATCGGCTAGGTAGGTCTTATTTTCAGTACCTTTAATCACTTGGACTGAGAAAGCTGTATCATTAAAATCAATCACCGTTAAACATGCGCCGTTCACACTTATAGAATCACCGATATGCATATCTTCAAGAATGCGATTCGCTTTAATTTCTAAAGTTCTCACTGATTTCTCAGAACGCACGTGTTGAACGGTACCAATTTCTTCAACGATACCTGTAAACATAGGCATTCACTTCTTTCGTAGTTTCAATTTTAAATTTTGATTAATTAACTTGGAATAAACAATTTCAAATTGAGTTGCTTCAGGTAAATCAATGACTTGATCAGTTTTGTAAAATTGATGTTTACCTGAACCACCTATTAATTTCGGGGCTAAATAAAGAATGAGTTCATCTAAATGATGAGATTGGAGAAATTGTGAAGTAACATTTGGACCTGCCTCGACTAGCAGTTTTCCAATACCTCTTTGATATAAATCTTTTAATATAGCTGTACTATCGCATTTTTCTAAACAAATAATTTCTATATGTTTATCATTACTTTGATTTTTTAAATTTTCATTTTCAGTATAAATCCAAATAGGTGAAGCAGTATCTGCAAATAGCTGTTGCTCAAAATCAATTTGTCCTGACTTTGATAGAATAACTCTAATTGGATGCTTACCATCCTGAACTCTAGTCGTATACAATGGATCATCAGCGTCTATCGTTTTTCTACCTGTTAATACAGCATCATGCTCGTGACGCAACTTATAAACATCTTCTTTAACTTCTTTATTAGTTATCCATTTACTCTCATCAGAATCAGTAGCTTGTTTGCCATCTAAACTAGATGAAACTTTAACAGTTAACTCTGGGATGCTATTTCTTTTAGCAGTAAAGAAGTCTTTATAAAGTTCAGCGGCATTCTCATTAAATTGAAATTCAACTTCAATACCAGCTTCTTTAAGTATTTCATCACCCTTAGAAGCTAAGGTAGTGTCTTTTACCGCATAGATAACCTTACGAATACCAAATTCAATAATTTTATTTACGCAAGGTGGTGTAGAACCATGATGAGTACAAGGTTCTAAAGAAACGTATATAGTTGCATCTTTAGCATTTTCTCCCGCCATATCTAATGCTTGTACTTCTGCGTGTTTATCACCCTTTTTCAAATGGGCGCCTAGACCGACAATTCTACCATCTTTAACCACTACAGAACCAACCGGTGGATTTATACCAGTTTGACCATCAACCATTTGAGCAAGTTGAATGGCATAATTCATAAATCGACTCAATTTATCACCTCAACAAAATAAAAAAACCTTACACCAATTTAATTAGGCATAAGGAGATTAATAATATATCTTTAAATAAGCATATTTGTTTACTATAAGACATAGTCCTACAAATTTGCTTGTCGAGTAATTATATTCTTTCTCCCATCCAGACTTTCACTGTCGGCTCTAGATTCTCACTAGATCAGCCACCAATATTATTAAATATTAGCAGGTCGCAGGCTTAATTTACTGCCGGTTGGGAATTGCACCCTGCCCCGAAAGAATTATATGAAATTGTTATTGGTTAATTGAGTGATGTAGTTAATAACTACAAATAAAATCTTACTATAATTGATTTCAAAACTCAATTTAATAACATCAATCAAATTTTATTTATTAGTGGAATTTTATCCGTTAGTCGATAATTTACCTATTTTTTTCCATTTCTTTTTGCGTCAAATATAAGTGAGATACTGTATTCACTACTTGATCAACAATCATCTTCACACCATTACGTAATTTGTTAACACCATTTGTCATTTGACCAATGGCAATGACGTTCGTCAACGTACCATATCTTGGACTAATGACTTGATTGGTTTCAGGAATAATTTGAATGCCACCCATAGGATGTCTTTGTACAATTTGACGATTTTCAAGATTTAACATCAATTGATCATCTTCATCTAATTGTTCGAGGTGTGTTTTGGATCCTGTTGCATTAATCACTACATCAAATAATTCAGTTTCTTGATCTTCATTATTAAATTTTAAATAAAATTGATTATTGTCATGTTGAATATCTTCTAAATCTTTCTTTATTTCAAGATATCCTTCTTCAATTAACTGTATAAGTAACTTTGCAGTTCTAGGAGGCATAGGGTTTGAATTTAATTGAATCATTTTTGAGTATTTTTGATTAAATAATTCTTGATCTCTTAAACTTAAACTATTCCAAATCCAATCTAAATTCTCTTTCAAATGCTCAATGATACTTTGAAATACTCCCATTTCTGTTTCATTATTTAAATCAAATTGTAAATCTTTAATATGGTGACCAGTTCTTCTATTCACTAATTTTTGAAAATCAATTTCATAATCCTCACACTCTTTTAAAAACAAAGCAACTGCCTTATCTAGAGGTACATTACCGTAATTATTTTCCTTAATTCCATTAAAATGATCTTTAGTTAAATGAGTAAATTGTATATCTATCATCTTACCTCTTACACTAGGTAAAGAGGCTGAACGACTTGTCATTGTTATCGGCAAATTAGGATGATGTGCAGCAACATATCTCACTGCATCTAAACTCGCTAACCCAGTACCTATAATAGCAATCCTATCTGAATCATCTACATGATCTAATGTATTATATGTTGGATATGGTGTTTGGATGTATCCTTTTTTACCTTTCAAATGATAAGGATCGTGATAACTAAACGTACCAAACGTTAAAAATAAATAATCATATTCTCTCCATTCTTTATCATCTTCACATGTACATACATAATACTTTAACTTCGTATCATCCACATTTGAGTTAGTAAAGATTTCCTGAACTTTATCATTAATAATTGTTAGATTCTCGTATTGTTGGTCGTATCGAGAAAGATGTGACTTCATATAATGACCAAAAACAAACCTTGGTAAGTACTGTGGATTCGGAAAATCAAATTCGGTTTGTTGTTGATACCATTTCCAAAATTCTTCATCATCATCTAAATTTAAACTCATTTTTTTTGAGGGCATATTTATTAATAATTCACTACTGTCATTCTGAAATGGTACACCTTGCCCCATATTTTTTGCATCGTCGTACACATCCACTTTAAGTTTGGAAAAATCTTCATGTTTAACAAGTTGTCGTAAAACACTGACACCAGCTGTTCCCATACCGATTATTGCCACACGCATATTCATCATCCTTCTATTTATGTATTCAGTTATTATATCAATTAATGTGAAAGCTTAAAAAATATATACCTTATAAACATATCCTTTACTAATTACTTTTAATCTTATATAGATATGCTAAAATCATTTTGTCGAGGTGAAATAATGAAACTACTAACAAAAATATTAATTGTATTTATCATTCTGTTCACATGGTTATCCAGTAAAAATAAAGCAAAATAACTTAAATTAAACCCTCTATAAACTTTTGCACTACTCACAAAAAAAGCATCGCTATCGAGAAAATTCTCAAAATAGCGATGCTTTTTAAATTCTATTTTTGATGTTCTTTATCATCTTTATATACATATAATTTAAAGTATTTACCTTCAGTCTTCATGTTCTTGTAGAAATCTGCAATAATGCTTGCATTACTTTCAGCCCATTTAATATCTGTTGCATATTGATGTTCACCAGGATTCTTAGGGTTCCATCTCATACTATACAGCGTGTCCTGATCTTCATGAGATAAGAAATGTTTGTGAATGAAATCAGCACCACCATATATAGCTTTCTGTGGAGTATCCCAACCATGTTTCTTAGCGTATTCTGCACCTGTTTTAACAGGATCACTGTCTAATGCACCTACACCATAAAAGTTATAATATTTTTTGCCGTAGATTTCTACACCTTTAGACAATTCACTTTTAGCTGAACCTGTCTCTAAAAGCGCATGAGAGATGAGATAAACTTCATTAACATGTTTAGCTTTAGCTGCATTTAAAAAGTCATCAGTATGTTCTAATAATACTGGTCTATCAAATAAAATACGTTTAATTCTGTTTTTATCTATACCTTGATATTTTGATAAATCTAAAAATTGATATTTTTGTTTATCATTATCAATGAATTCACTACTATCCATAGCTGTTTTAATTTCAGCATCTGATGCATCACGCCATGAATCATTATTTTTATTAGATACCTGTTGACTCGTATAGTTATGTATTTGTTTCTTTGCTGCTTTATCTAGAGTTTTATCGATTTTAATTACTTTCTTTTCTGACTTTACATGTTTAAAGAATATTTGATCAGAAATCATTGAAAAGAAAATAACAGCAGCAACAACAAATACTATTAGCAATCCTAAAATAGCTAATATAGAGCCCTTTTTGTGCTTAATCATAGTCACACCTCTTAGGTCATTGTTGTTAAACTATTCAGTTTCATTACGATAATAAAGTTTAACATTATTAATTCAGATTCACAATTTTATATTGGTAATGTTACAAATTCATAAATAAATAGTAATAAAAATGAAACTAAAAAATAAAAATAGAGGTTTCACTTCTTCATCATTTTTTATCACTCGAGAATAAATGAGTGTCTACATCTAATAATAGAACGTAAAACCAGCAATAAATCTCTATTAATAAGGATATTAATCATGAGAAAAAACGTTAAATGATGATAAGCAACCTCGATTTTTATAATATATGAATTAAGACTTTTTATATTCCATCATAATAAAACTAGCCGCTTGTGAACGATTTTTATAATAATACTGATTTAAATCAATTGTCCCTTCAATTTCACCATCACGATACTTCATTTCATTAGTAAAATTATTTATCATGACGAAATCAGAACGATCTCTAATTACATCTAAATCATCGTTACGTGCGAAAAAGTGCTCTAAATTTAAGTGTGCGTAATCCATATTAACCTCCCTTAGTGCATACCAAATTTATTTATGTTGAATTGTCATTTTAATGTCAATTTTATGCTTTTTTATTTGAGTTTTAATAAGTCTATGCTTACTATTTAACACCTTATTGGAAAATTACGCAAATGATAATTTTTATAAAGTAAGTTATCTTCTTTTTATCCGGAAATAATATTTATGTACATAAATAGGAGTGCATATTTTGGAATTTGAAGAAGTTTATAAAAACTATAATAAAATTATTCATTATTTGTTAAATCACTATCACATCACTTATAATTATGATGAATTTTATCAACTCTTACTTATTAAAATGTGGCAACTCACTCTAAATTACGATGAACAAAAATCAACCTCGATAAGTACATATCTCTTCACGAGATTGAAATATCATTTAATAGACCATTTTAGGAAAGAAAATAATAGATCCAATCAAATTACGCTTGATACCCATTTTCACAATTCTTATGATTCTACTATTCTCCTTAATGATTTTAACTTAGTGTTAGAAGACTTCTCTGATCAACTCAAACCACAAGAAGCGCAATGGCTGCGTCTTCATATTCAAGGCTTTAAACAATATGAGATAGCCCAGCACATGAATTTATCTCTAACTTCTATAAAGAAAATTAAAAACTCCACTAAACAAAAATGTTTAAATAATCTTAAATAACCATGAAGGAATGAACAACATGACTACTTATTCAACGAGACATTTACTTTATTTAAAAACTGCTATATCTAATGAGACAGAAACACGTATACAATACTCTGACTATCATATCACTGTCCCCTTTACACCACAGAAAATGATTCACTATCTACTTGAGTTGAATCACACTTCATTACAAGTGCAATCGTTAAAAGCTAAAAGATTACTAAATATAAATAAACTAATACCTATCTATATCAATCGAGATACAATTTTATTCCCACTAACACAAAAACGTGCATCAATAAAATATTTTATTAACGCACGTAAAATTATTGGAATTCACTCTTCTGTAGATTCTACTATTATCATTTTCGACAATACGACTCTACTTCGTACTGAAATCCCCTATACACTGGTATCCAAAAAATGGCAAGAAAGTTTAACTCTTGCTCAAATCATTGAAAAGACTAGCGCTTATTAAATTTTAATTCCAGTAATTTTTTTGTAAATAATGCTGTAATTATTTTAATTAAATAAAGGCTCAATATCATTATACAGATTGCTGCTATTAAAATGATAATTACTAATAAACTAGATAATTCAACTTTAGGATTAATAAAGTAATGAACTGAAGTTAAACTTGTTATCAAACCTGTTAAAAATAATCCAAGTAATAAAGCATATGTTACAACAATACTAAATAGTAATATAAAGGTTTTACCTGAAGTAGCACTTTTATGCTCGTATATATGACTTTTGAGATAACGATTAGAAAACTGAATGGGTTTATTAAAATCTACATTATCTTCACTATCTATCTGACTTAGCTTTTTATTCAATTGTTCTTTTTCTTTTTTATTTAAAAACCATAATTGTTTTTGAACCTTTTCTTTAAATGTCTTTTTGTCCATATATTGGAGTTCGCTCCTCAAATCTAATAATTACTATAAATCATAAATTATTTATCATACTGTTGCAATCACTCTTAAATATCTTCAATGAAAAAGCAATCGATGAAGTGTTATTTCTTCATCGATTGCTTTTATAAATTAACTACAATTAAGCTTTACAAGATAGAAAGACCTGAGCTTTGAATATCTTTAGCGAAACCTTTAACTGTGTCAATTGAGAGTTCTTCAATATTACGATCCAAATTTGAATTAACTTTTTTAACCACATCAGCTGGACATGTGATGATATCTGCACCTATTTCATCAGCTTGAATAACATTAATCACTTCGCGACAACTTGCCCAAAGTAACTTAACACCTTTTTTACTATGAGTAACTTCAACAGATTCCTTCATTAAAGGTAGTGGATCTACACCAGTGTCAGCTATTCGACCAGCAAACACTGAAACATATGTAGGTACGCCTTCAGTAACAGCATTTGTAATATCTCTAACTTGTTCAATGGTATAAACAGCTGTGACATTTAATCTCACATTATCAGCTGATAATTTTTTTATTAAGGGAAGCGTTGATTCCCCTGTTGTTGTTACAATAGGTATTTTTACAAAAACATTATCACCATATTGTTTAAGGATTTCAGCTTCCTTTTCCATAGTTTCTAAATCATCCGCAAAAACTTCAAAAGAAATAGATGCATCCGGAATTGCTTTAACTACTTCTTCAGCAAATGCTTTATAATCAGTCACCCCTGCTTTAGCCATTAAACTAGGATTAGTAGTAAAACCATCAACATACTTATTATTATAAGCAGCTTTCATTTCCTCAATATCAGCGCCATCTGCAAATACTTCTACATTTAACTTCGTCATTTGTTGTTCCTCCTTAACTCAATACGTTCAATACGATAATTCATAAATATTTTAAAACAAGATATGTATGTATATTTATAATTATAATAGAATTATAGCTTTCACGTGTTATTATTAAAACTTTATAAGATATTTATAACATGCACCGTTCACACAATCGAATGATATGCCTTAAAATCGCTGTTTAAAAAGAGATATTAATCTTTATAATAATGATCAAATTATTTTTACTATTCTCATATTCATAAAATGTGATAGTATATTGTAATGATGTAAATCAAGGAGGCAACGTATGGCACGTTCTAAGAAATACTTTTACTTAAGTATACTTATGATTATTGTTAGTTTTTTCTTTAATACTAACAATTCTTTATTGAGTCATATTTTAGGCTCATTTATGAAATTAATGGTTGCTACATCAATAGTAAATATTATTATCTTAATTTTATCTATTATTTTTGCGGATAAATCAATTAAATATTCAAGAGAAAGTAAAGATTGGATAAAAGTAGCAAGTAAACTTCTACCCTTAATTATATTTATAGTTATTGTGATACACATTCTTTCATCACTACACACATTTGGTTTTATATTTAATTAATCAAATGTAATAAATAAAATTAAAATGTTAAAACGTTAATGAGGTGTTAATCCCATGCAGTACATATATATATTTATTGGTGGCGCTTTGGGTGCATTACTACGTTACGCTTTTTCAACGCTAAATGATAGTTCGGGATTCCCTTTAGGCACCTTTTTAGTCAATCTTTTAGGTGCATTTTTAATGGGACTAATTGGTACTTTGACTATTACCCTGTTTAAAAGGTACCCTCTAGTTAAAAAAGCAATAACAACAGGGTTTATAGGCGCCTTGACGACTTTCTCCACTTTTCAATTCGAGCTCGTCCAATTATTTGATCATCACAATTTTATGATGCTTATCATATATGGACTGACAAGTTACATCTTAGGTATCATTTTCTGTTACTTAGGAGTTAAAATAGGAGGTCAATTATGAAATTAGCTATCCTTCTTGTTATGTTTGGTGGAGGTTTGGGCGCTGTAATTAGAGCGTTTATAACAAATATATGTAATGAAAAATTTAATTCTTCTATTCCTATAGCAACTTCAATAGTTAATATTTTAGGTAGTTTTCTAGTCGGGATAACGTTGGGTTCTTCAATTTCAAATGACTGGATATCACCATTTTTTATAACAGGAGTTCTAGGCGGATTAACTACTTTCTCTACACTTACAAATGAATTAGTTCATTTCATGACACCCAATTTTAAACTAGGTCATTTTATAGGATATTCACTACTGCAATTTTTAATTGGATTTATAGCTTGTTATATAGGATTTCATCTTTAATACTGTTGACTATTTAAAAAAAGACCATAGTAAAAGCACTCTGATACATGTATCAGAGTGCTTTTATTATGGTCTTTATTATTTATGTCCGTTATACTCGGCAGGATGCGGTCCCATTCTTTCATCTTTATTTAAACTATCAATTTTCTCCATCTGAGCATCAGAAAGTTCAAAATCAAATACATTTAAATTTTCTTCTATACGATGCGACGTCACTGACTTAGGAATGACAACTACCCCATGTTGAACATTCCATCTTATAATCACTTGTGCAGGTGATTTACCTATCTCATTTGCGACTTCGTTGATAGTTTCATCTTCTAAAATTTTAGCATTCATTAACGGAGACCAAGATTCCATAACGATGCTTTGTGCTTCTAAATATTTACGTAAGTCTTTTTGAATTAAATATGGATGAAATTCAACTTGATTGATAACAGGTTTTATAGATACTTGAGCGAGTAAAGCTTCAAAATTTTCAGGAGTAAAATTGCTTACACCGATATTTTTAACTTTATTATCTTTATATAAATCTTCCATTCCCTGCCATGTATCAATCATAACTGCTTCATTTGTTCCAGGCCAATGCATTAAATATAAATCCAAGTAATCTAAACCTAATTTATGAATGGTTGTTTCATAAGCTTGTGCAACATTATTACGACCATAATCTTCTAACCATAATTTAGAAGTTATAAATAAATCGTCACGTTTTAAACCTGTAGAAGCTAGTCCTTCTTTTATCCCTTGACCAACCATTTCTTCATTACCATATATTTTGGCTGTATCAATACTTCTATAACCATTTTCAATAGCATGTTTAACAGCATCTTTACATTGATCACTATTCTCAACTCTATAAGTCCCCAAACCTACTTTAGGCATCTCTCTACCATTATAAAATTGAACTGTTTCCATCATATTCACTCCTCATCTATGCTTTGGTGTCTATCATATTACGATTCAATTTAACTGTAAAAATATTAATATGATTTTCTCTCTTCAGATTTCTATACCCTGTTCAAATAAAAAAATACAAACGTAAGAAAATCATTTCCTTACGTTTGTATTGATTAATTAAAAGACTCTATTTTATCCATAATAGTTTGTAACTCGTCCACGTTATATTGAATACGTCCATGGAATACAAATTTATTAAAGAATTCATCGAGTTGTTCAGGCCCAACTAGAACCTTAACATTAGAAGCCCGATTATAATTAGAAATTGTAACATCTCCATCATTTTTAGGATTAAAATACAAAATTGAAGTTGGTGTATATTTAGTGTTTAATTCACTTTGTAAATCACCTGCAAGATTTTGAATATGTTTAATCTTCTCAGAATAATTAACAAATGATAAAGATTGTTGATCTTCATTTTGATCTAATACTAATGTTTGAGGTGTAGATTCATCTAAATCAAGTGTTTGGAATACTTGAGACATTGTTGGTAACTCTTTGAACTGAGCACCACTAATACCATTATACACATGACCTTTTAAAAGTTGAGAATCAATGATATATAAACCAGTTCTAGTTAAAACAAGATGACTGATGCGTTCGATATTATTAAATTCATTACTTGGTAGGAAGATATTTGCCATAATGTGCATATCTTCAGGACGAATTCTCTTCTCATTAACAAGACGTTCACGAATACCAATCAATCTCATATCTGTTACATATTCACTATGATTTTTAGAAAATAGTTTTAATGCATCAATTTCTCTATCTTTACTGCTTACTGTCGCATCAAAATCTTCTTTTTGTTTTGTGACAGCCTTTTTATTTTCAACTCTTTCTTTTTCTAAGGCTTCTTCATGAGATTCTTTCATATGTTGCTCTTTTTCTTTATATTGGGCTTCTGTTTGGTTTTTAATTTTCTTTTTACTGTGATTCGCTACTAAAAAGAGAATAAAGAAAAGAATTGCCACAATAATTGCAACGATTAAGCCTATAACTATCGGTGAAGATAAACTCATCACAACAACGCTCCTTTAACCATTTCAATAACTCTCATTATAATAGAAAAAAATCAATTTTTCGACATTTAATTAATATTTATTTCTCTTAATTTTGAAAGCTATGGTTATCATTCGACCGCATCTTTAAGTAAATTAACTTTGTCTAATTTTTCCCAAGGAAGTAAAACATCAGTACGGCCAAAATGACCGTATGCAGCAGTTTGTTTGTAAATAGGATGTTTTAAATCTAACATTTTAATGATTCCAGCTGGTCTTAAGTCAAAATTATTTCTAACCGCTTCAACTAGTTTAGCTTCTGAAACGTTACCAGTACCAAAAGTATCAATTGAAATAGATACTGGCTCAGCCACACCAATGGCATAGGCTAATTGCACTTCACATTGATCAGCTAACTCCGCGGCTACTATATTTTTAGCAACATAACGTGCAGCATAAGCAGCTGAGCGGTCAACTTTAGTTGGGTCTTTACCACTGAAGCAACCGCCACCATGACGTGCATAACCGCCGTAAGTATCAACAATGATTTTACGTCCAGTTAATCCTGCATCCCCTTGTGGTCCTCCGATAACAAAACGACCTGTAGGGTTAATAAAGAATTTAGTATCAGCATCTAATAAATCATCAGACACTGTAGGGTAAATGACATGTTTTTTAATATCTGCTTCAATTTGTTCCAATTCAACATCTTCAGCATGTTGAGTAGATACAACAATTGTATCTATACGTTTAGGTTGATCGTTCTCATCATATTCAACTGTTACTTGTACTTTTCCATCAGGACGTAAATAATCTAAAATTTCATCTTTACGCACATCAGATAAACGTTTAGCAAATTGATGTGATAAGAAAATTGGTAATGGCATATACGTATCTGTTTCATTAGTGGCATACCCAAACATTAACCCTTGATCTCCTGCACCAGTCGCTTCTATTTCTTCTTCTGAAATTTCATTACGGTATTCTAGCGCTTTATCAACACCTTGTGCGATGTCTGGAGATTGTTCATCAATAGCGGTTAAAACTGCCATAGTTTGGAAATCATAACCATATTTAGCTCTTGTATAACCAATATTTTTAATTGTTTCACGCACTACTTTAGGTATATCAACATATGTTGATGTTGAAATTTCACCAGAAATAAGCGCCATACCAGTCGTTACTGTTGTCTCACAAGCGACACGCGCATTTGGGTCGTCTTTTAAAATTTCGTCTAGAATTGCATCAGATACCTGATCTGCAATTTTATCGGGATGACCTTCAGTTACTGATTCTGAAGTAAATAATCGTTTATTATAAGTCATGTTTTGCTCCTTTAATATAAATTACGAAAATTCTCTTTTATTTGAGAGCTAAATAAAAGAGCCTTCATCACTATCAAGATAGAGAGAAGGCCCTTAAACGTCCATTCGCTCTTATCGTTCAGACGATATATGTCTGCAAACGGTTTGGCACCTTTCTTTATCATAAAAGAGGTTGCTGGGTTTCATTGGGTCCATGTCCCTCCACCACTCAGGATAAGAGAATCCGTTAAGAATAATAGTACCGAATTCAAGGTTCAATGTCAATTTATGATTTTCGTTAAATGCTTATGTTAACGGTGGATTAATAAAATTAATGTGTTATACTATTTAAATGTAAAGGCTTACATAACTACTATTGCTTTGGAGGGATTGAGTATGTCAGTAGACACATACACAGAAACAATAAAAATAAAAAATTTACTAGAGAAACCATCAACACAGTTTCAACTCTCAACAACTCAGCTATACAATAAAATTTTAGATAATAACGAAGGGAAATTAACTGAATTAGGTGCAGTGAATGCAAGTACTGGGAAATATACGGGGCGCTCACCTAAAGATAAATTTATCGTAACTGAACCTTCTTATAGAGATAATGTCGATTGGGGAGACATTAACCAACCTATTGATGAGGAAACTTTTTTAAAACTTTATAATAAAGTTCTAGATTATTTAGGTAAAAAAGATGAATTATACGTATTTAATGGTTATGCAGGAAGCGACAAAGATTCACGTTTAAAATTAACTGTGATTAATGAATTGGCTTGGCATAATTTATTCGCGCATAATATGTTTATTCGTCCAGAATCTAAAGATGAAGCTAAAAATATCAAACCTAATTTCACAATTGTATCAGCACCTCACTTTAAAGCTGATCCAGAAGTAGATGGCACTAAATCAGAAACATTTGTCATCATTTCTTTCAAGCACAAAGTCATTTTAATTGGTGGTACTGAATATGCCGGAGAAATGAAAAAAGGTATTTTCTCAGTAATGAATTACCTTTTACCAATGCAAGATATCATGAGCATGCATTGTTCAGCTAATGTAGGTGAAAAAGGTGATGTCGCTTTATTCTTTGGACTATCAGGCACTGGTAAAACAACCCTTTCAGCTGATCCAGAACGAAAACTTATTGGGGATGACGAACATGGCTGGAACAAAAATGGTGTATTTAACATCGAAGGTGGATGTTATGCCAAAGCAATCAACCTCTCTAAAGAAAAAGAACCTCAAATTTATGATGCAATTAAATACGGCACTATACTAGAGAACACAGTCGTAAAAGAGGATGGTACAGTAGACTTCGATGACAATAAGTTTACTGAAAATACTCGTGCTGCTTACCCTATCGAACATATTGATAATATCGTGTTGCCTTCAAAAGCAGCTCATCCTAATACAATCATTTTCTTAACTGCTGATGCCTTTGGTGTGATCCCTCCTATTTCCAAACTAACCAAAGATCAAGCAATGTATCATTTCTTAAGTGGATTCACTTCTAAGTTAGCCGGTACAGAACGTGGAGTAACTGAGCCTGAACCATCGTTCTCAACATGTTTTGGAGCACCATTCTTACCATTAAATCCAACTGTTTACGCTGATTTATTAGGTGAATTAATCGATAAACATGATGTTGACGTTTATTTAGTTAATACAGGATGGACTGGTGGAAAATATGGTGTAGGACGCCGAATCAGCTTACACTATACGCGTCAGATGGTAAACCAAGCTATTTCAGGAAAGTTAAAAGATGCTGAATATAAAAAAGATGAAACATTTGGTTTAAATGTCCCAGTTGAAATTAAAGATGTGCCAAAGACTATCTTAGACCCAGTGAACGCTTGGAGTGATGCAAATAAATATCATGAACAAGCTCAAGACTTAATTAATCAATTTGAGGAAAACTTTAAAAAGTTTGGTTCAGAAGTAGAACGTATTGCTGAAAAAGGTGCATTCAATAAATAAATATTTCCAATTATTAAAGGGTGAGACGTTTGTCTCACCCTTTTTAATATATCTCTATCTTGATTTAAAATTTGATATCACAAATTACCTTTAGTTTCTTCAATATTGGTCATCCATTGTTGAATTTTAGATAATGTTTCTTTCATTGCTGGAGGCCGTGGCACATGACCTTCATCTAGTTGATAAAACGTTTCGTAGTACACCCTCTTAGCTCTCAACTTTTCTTCTAAATCATAAGCTTGGTGAATGCCAACTTGCTTATCTTTACCTCCATGTACAATTAATATAGGAGGGCTGGTAGAATCAATGGTTTTCATCGCGTTTCTTTGTTCATAAGCGTCTTTATCTTTTTTAGGATGGCCCACCATTCGTCTTAGCATCCCTCTTAAATCAACACGTTCCTCATACATTAAATGAATATCTGAGACGCCTCCCCATATGATGAAGCTATTTACAGGTAAGTCTTGAAAGGTTAATAAACCTTGTAGTCCGCCACGTGAGAATCCTATCATATGAATATATGCTGAGGGATATTTATCATGTAAAAGTCGAATTAATTGTGTTACATCATTCAAATCTCCTCGATAAAATTCATCTTTACCTTCACTACCGTTATTACCTCTATAGTATGGCCCTATAACTAGCGTGTGTTCATTTGCAAACTGCATTAATCTTGCAGCTCTTACACGACCTACTTGCCCTTTTCCACCGCGAAGATATATAACTATACGTTGAATTACATTTTGGTCTACTGGTGTCATCATTAAAGCTTTGACATTTAATCCATCTACTTTATAGGTTACTTCATCAAAATGATGCGTATGAGCGTCTATTGGCATTTTCTTAATTTTTGTAAAATCCAAGCGCTCTCACCCTTTCTAAACATTTCAATATCGTCGCATCTTGTATTAGAAAACTTTGCTTATCCTTAGGTATGTTGGAAACATTTTCAAATAGACATGGACCATTTGTCTCATAATAAGTTGAAGTTTCAATGAAATGACTCGCTTCAATGAAAAATACATCTTTAAGAAAAGTACTATGATCATTTGTGTTAACTCTATATTGTGCAAAATAAATACATTTCTCGGCAATTGCGCCTGTCTCTTCATATAATTCCCTTAAAACCGCATCTAATGGTGTTTCACCGGACTCAACTTTACCCCCAGGGAATTCAATTCCACGAACTTTGTGTCGAGTAAATAAGAGTTGATGATTATATATTGGAATCGTGAGTACGTGATTACCATTAGGCGTATCCTTATTCGTTTTAAATTTTAAAGTGACCGTTCGATTGTCTTTATCACGAAACTCCACAATCCACACATCCCCTCTTACTATGTTAAAATAAATCTATTAAATAATTTGTTGGAGGCGCAATACTATGATAAAAAAGATTTTTCTAGCGCTAGTTGTATTTTATCAACGATTTATATCACCGTTGACACCACCTACTTGTCGATTTTATCCAACATGTTCGGAATATACGAGAGAAGCAATCCAATATCATGGTGCATTTAAAGGGCTTTATTTAGGTATACGCCGCATTTTGAAATGTCATCCATTTCATAAAGGTGGCTTCGATCCAGTACCATTAAAAAAAGATAAACAATCGACATCAGAACATAAACATTAAAGTTTTGTTAATTTAGTTTTTTGTACTTTAGGGGGAATAAAATGAATCATTCCCTCTTTTAAAATGCCTGAATCTCTCACTAAATCTTCTTCAAAGTAATATCCGGAAGGTGTAACATCACCTGGATAATCTCCCTCTTTAGCTAACATTGCTGTAAAATATCTACTTAATCCAAATTCATACATGCCACCGACTACAAATTTAATATTTTTTTCTTTTAAAATATCTATTGCCTCTAAAACTTTATCAATACCACCTAATCTATACGGCTTTAAAACAACTAATTGAATAGGAAATTTTTCAATAATTGAAACAATATCTTTGATAGAAGTCGCCTTCTCATCGATAGCTATAGGTGGATATTCGCTCACATTCATTGCATTTAAATTCTCTAATGATTTAAACGGTTCTTCAATATATATGATATTCGCTTGATTAACCTCACTAATCTTTGAAAATGATTCAACATTCAGCGATTCATTCGCATCAAGTGCTAAATCACAATGAATATCATTTTGATGTATAGCATTGATATCTTCAACAAGTTGTGAAGACCACTTAAGTTTAACACGACGTGGCTGTGTTTCATAAAGCTTATGTAACTGTTCATTTGTTAAACCACTTATTGTCGCACCATAGGTTACTGAGAAAGATGATAACTCATGATACATTTGATAAACTGCCATAACGATAGCTGAACGAGTCGCTGGGGTCTCCTCAAGTTGCTCTAAATAAACAGACCATTCACTAAATGAATTAAATTCTTTGTCAATAAGCTGAGGTATCCACTCATTGAGCGTATGGACTGCTATATCTATCGTTTCATCATCATACCAATTCGTAGTAAACGCATTACACTCACCATAAAAAGATTGATTATCTCGGGTTAAAATTTCAACAATTAAACTTTCACGTTCATAAAGTTTAACTTTAGGTGTAATAATGGGAGATTTGAAAGGTTGTTTATACGTGTATAAATGAATAGCTTTAATAATCATAATTGATTTCCTTCATATGATACTTTGCTACGTTGCAGTTTTCCTGTAGAGGTATACGGTAAATTCTCTACTTGATAGAAGGCTTTAGGCACTTTATATTTTGCTAAATTCTGTTGAAAATGGTTTAACAATTCTTCTCTATTGACTTCATTTTCAGAAACAAAATAAAGCACAGGAATTTGTCCCCAAGTATCATCAGCAACACCTACACATACTGCATCAGAAATTTCATTAAATTGTTTTGCAACTGTTTCTATTTGGTATGGATAAATGTTCTCTCCCCCACTTATAATTAAATCTTTACGACGATCATAAACCATTACGAAACCTTCTTCATCTATCTCAGCAATATCTCCAGTTTTGAAAAAGCCATCTTCAAATGTATTAGTCAAATTCTCAGGATACAAGTAACCATTCATCACATTTTCACCTTTGATAAGAAGTTCACCATGACCATCTTGATTAAGATTCTTAATTTTTACTTTTACATTATCACTCGGTTTACCAACTGTATCATGTTTTTGAGCTAACATTTCAGGTGAAGCTGTTAGAAATTGAGAACATGTTTCTGTCATACCGAAAGAGTTATAAATTGGTAACTGATTGGCAAGTGCTTGCTCTATCAGATTAGAAGAGAGTTTTGCTCCTCCAAGTAAAATTTTTTCTATTGAGAATGGTTGTGTAAGACCACCATCCATCAACCATTTTAATGTTTGAGGAACAAGTGAGACATGCGTCATGTTTTCATCTTTAATAATATGAAGCATCTTATTGGTATTAAATTTACCAACTAAGCGAACTGTGAATCCCTCAATGACTGATCTTAAAATAACGCTCAGACCAGAAATATGATAAATAGGTAAAACTGATAGCCACTTTGTATGTTGATCAAATCCTAAACTTTGTTTACAACCAGTGGCACTTGCTAAATGATTATGGAACGTTTGTGGCACAGCTTTCTGTGGGCCTGTCGTTCCAGAAGTGAACATAATAGATGCGATATCTTCAAGATTAAATTGTTTAGATTGGAGTTGTTGAGGTGCTAAATTTCTAAGACCTTCAATGTTGTATAATTTAAAATCCTCCATTGTTAGAGGCATCGTATGTAATATGGTATCAACACGAACTGATTTCATCTGATTTCTCATTTCTTGCTCAGTTAAACGCGTGTTGAGCATCGCTATTTCGATTTGAGCAATCCAACAAGCATGTATAAGAATGACCGAATCTAAATCATTTTTAATAAATAAACCTACTCTTTTCTTATGAAGTGACTGAATGTAGCGTGCCAAATCATAAGCATTCTCATATAGCTCACTAAACGTTAATGATTGTTCATCAGTGGCCACTGCAATTTTATCTTTATTTAATTGTGATTGTTCTTTTAACCAATAACCCACAACGCATTCCTCCATAATTAAATACAATACTCATTATAACGATTCACTTCATAATTATCAGTACTTTAGCTTGAAAATATATAGGGGTTAGCACGTTATTTTAGATAAACATATATTAATTATACCTTTATAAATGTTATAATATTAAATAAGATTTACTATGTTGAATTAATATATAAATATATATTTAAAATAAATTCATACAGATAAAAGGAGGAACTCATATATGGTAACGTTTGTAATGATTTTTCTTTTTGTTTACTCGCTTGTTATAACAATGATGTATTTTAATAAAGATAAGAAATGATGTTCCCTGTCGCCACAGAAAGTGATTCTTAATAAAAGAATTTGAGAACAAAGAAGATTAAGAAGTAGTTAAATATTTAAATGAGATTTTCTTGTGACTAAATTAGAAAATGTTGTGACTATAATAAAGCTTAATTAGCATACTCATAGTCACAATTTGACTAAAAATTTAAAACGAATAAAAACTATTCAGAAGTAGAATTTTACAAAACACATCCAAAGTGTTGATACAAAAGGATTTAAAAGAATGCAAAAAATTAACGCTTATAATGGATTTAAACCATTATAAGCGTTTGTACGGAGAGTGAGGGATTCGAACCCTCGAGACGCTTGTGACGCCTACACACTTTCCAGGCGTGCTCCTTCGGCCAACTCGGACAACTCTCCACTATTGAATTTTATTTAAGATATAAAAAAACAGAAGCGATATTTCACTTCTGTTTGTATGACTCCTACGGGACTCGAACCCGTGTTACCGCCGTGAAAGGGCGGTGTCTTAACCGCTTGACCAAGGAGCCATGGCTCCACAGGTAGGATTCGAACCTACGACCGATCGGTTAACAGCCGATAGCTCTACCACTGAGCTACTGTGGATTAATAAAATGGAGCGGGTGATGGGAATCGAACCCACAACATCAGCTTGGAAGGCTGAGGTTTTGCCATTAAACTACACCCGCGTAGTATAATACGATTATGGGGCGGTTGAAGGGAATCGAACCCTCGAATGTCGGAACCACAATCCGATGCGTTAACCACTTCGCCACAACCGCCAAAAATAGCGAATGGTTCAGGACAGAGTCGAACTGCCGACACATGGAGCTTCAATCCATTGCTCTACCAACTGAGCTACTGAACCATAATAGTAATGGCGGTCTCGACGGGAATCGAACCCGCGATCTCCTGCGTGACAGGCAGGCGTGTTAACCGCTACACTACGAGACCTATTAAAATTATGTATTGCGGGAGGCGGATTTGAACCACCGACCTTCGGGTTATGAGCCCGACGAGCTACCGAACTGCTCCATCCCGCGCTAATATTATTTTTGACTACCTTATTATCTTACCATTTTCTTCTTTACAATGTCAATACTTTTTAAAGAAAATTAACATTTTGTTCATTTCAACTTCAAACCTATTTGCAATAATTGAAATGAATGACGCTTTAATTAAGTACTTTATTAGTATATAAACTCCAACACATTTCGTCAATATTGTTTCGGAATTAAATTGTGTAAAAATTAACCTCATATATCTTTTTATATTATTCTTTACTAAAAGATATATGAGATACCTTGATAATCACCTATTAGACAACTTGTGCTCTACCTTTAGTATGTAAACTTACTTAGTCATGTAACCTTGCATTCTAGATTGTAAAGAAGTAAATGTTTTAAAACCTTCATCCTCTAAAAAGTGTCCACCTTCATCGACTATTCGAATCTTACCTTCCAACGTATCCATTAACCTTTTAGTCTCTTTATAAGAAACATATTTATCATCTTTAGATGTAAGTCCGTAAAAATGATCGACTTGAGATTTAACTTTTTCATAATCTATTGATATGCCCTCTAAGTTGACATTCTCATCAATATCATGGGCATCTTCTTTGAAACCTGCAATACTAAACAATCCTTCAATATGATGATGAGTCCCCTCAATATATTTTAGTGCAGCTATCGTACCAAAACCATGGGTTACAAAATAAGTATCATATTTACGAATTTCAATTTGTTCTTTCATTTGTCTTACCCATTCATCAATTTTTGCATGATCATCTGCCTCTAAATTAAACAACGTCACATGATAACCTTCTAAAGTTAAATTATGCTTTAACCACTCATACCAATGATTTGTGGCATTCCCATATTTTGAATGGATTATAATCACGTCAGTCATTTTTCAACACCTCTTTCAACAATAGATTCATTTAATTCTTATTTTAAAATAAAAACACTTTAAAAAGAAATGATATTCAAATGATTTATCTATCTCACCGCTTCTTAGATATAAATCATCCCATTCTCATTAAAGTGTTTTACAACATCTAAATTTCTTCTAAAATTTCTTCAACAGCATTTTTTCCTTGTTGAATACAATCAGGTAAACCTACCGCTTCAAAAGGCGCTCCAGTAATTCTTAATCTAGGATAAGTATTCTTTATATGTTGTTGAATTATCTTGATATTTTTTATATGCCCTACGTGATATTGAGGCATACTTTTAGGCAAACGATTCACTATCGTAAAGTCAGGATTACCCTTGAATGTCATCATTTTCCTTAAATCTTTACGAACAATTGATACAATTTCATCATCAGTATGGTCATCTACTACAGTGTCGCCTGGTTTACCTACATAAGCTCTAATTAATACTTTACCTTCAGGTGTAGTAAACGGCCATTTTTTCGAAGTCCAAGTACAAGCTGTAATATCTGTTTGACTCGTTCTAGCTATAACGAATCCAGTACCATCATACGTATTCTCTATATTCTTTTCATCAAAAGCCATAACCACTGTTGCAACAGTAGTCGAGTCCATCTTATTAAAGTAATCAAAGGCAGGATCATGGCTAAACCATTTCATAAATACTTGTTGTGGTGTAGTAACAAGTACCCCATCAAATGTTTCACTACTATCTTTGAGTAAAATTTCATAATCTTTCTGAGAAACTTTAATGTCACGTACTTGAGTATTGTAACGAATATTTACTCCCTTATTCTGAACATTTTCTGCCAATGCTTCAATAAATGAACTTAAACCATGTCTAAACTGTTTAAATTGTCCTTTAGGTGCCCCTGGGTATAGTTGACGATGTTTAATACGTTGTTCTTTCTTATCTTTCATTCCTTTAATCAAACTGCCAAATTGTTCTTCTTTTTCTTTAAAGTTTGGAAATGTACTCATTAAACTTAATTCATCAATATTAGTACCATATATGCCACCCATTAAAGGTTCAATGAGATTTTCTAATACTTCATCACCTAGTCTTTTTCTGAAAAAGTCGCCGACAGAAATATCATCCTCGATTTGAATCGGTTTCTTAAACAAGTCCATTCCAGCTCTTAATTTACCAATTGGAGAAATAAGCTTCGTTTTAATAAATGGCTTTATATCTGTTGGAATGCCCATAATAGAGCCACCTGGTATAGGAAATAATTTATTTTTAGCGTATATATACGATTGACCCGTAGTATTAGTAATTAAATCATTTTCTAGACCAATATCTTTAGCCATATCTGTCATGATAGTTTTACGTCCTAGATAGGATTCTGGACCTAACTCAATAGTATACCCTTCATGTCGATATGTTTGAATTTTACCTCCGGGACGATTAGAGGCTTCAAATATCGTTACTTCTATAGTTGGATCTTGTTTTTTTATAAAATACGCACTCGATAAACCAGTAATACCTGCGCCGATAATCGCAATTTTTTTACTCAACTTTTTCACGCTTCCTTTCAAATCCACCTGAATCTATCATGAAAATGTATCAAATTTTTTAATTTATCTCTCTCAAAAAATGAATTCCCCCGTTATACTGGAGGAATTCTGTCATCACTTTATTAATGCTTTAACTTAATTTTAAAAATGAGCTTTAATTTCGTCAACAATTGCTCCTATAAATAGCGGGTTTGTATTAGGCATTTCAGGACGATAGTATTTAGCGCCAATTTCATCACATACTACTTTACATTCGTAGTCATTGTCATAGAGCACTTCTAAATGCTCACAAACAAATCCTACTGGTGTATAAATAAAGTTTTTGAAATGATGTTCTTGATATAATTCACGCGTAAGATCTTGAACATCGGGTCCTAACCAAGGTGTACCAGTATTTCCTTCAGATTGCCAACCTTCTGCTACATGAACAATATTGGAGTCTTGTTTAAGAATTTGAGCTGTTTCATGCAATTCTTTAGGATATGGATCATTATTACGTTCAATCAGACCTTTAGGTAAACTATGTGCTGAAACGATTAAAACTGTTTCATCGTGCTCTTCTTCAGGAATTTGATTTAATGTTTCATTAATTTTATCTGTCCAATATTTAATAAATTTTGGTTGGTGATAATAATGTTTAATATGAGTCAATTTAATGCCATATTTATCTGCTTCTTCTTGTGCGCGATTATCATAAGAACCTACTGAAAAACTTGAATAATGTGGCGCGAGCACAACTGTTACAGCTTCATCAATGCCATCTTTATGCATTTTTTCTACGGCTTCTTCAATATAAGGAGAGATATGTTTTAATCCTAAATATAATTTAAATTCAACATTGTCATACGTTTCATTTAAAGTTTTAATTAATGCCTCAGCTTGTCGATCTGTTGTTCCTGCTAAAGGTGATAGCCCTCCGATAAATTCATAGCGTTGTTTTAAATCTTGTAGTTCTTCTTCAGTTGGTCTTTTACCGTGTCTAATATCAGTATAATAAGGCTCGATATCACTCTCTTTGTATGGTGTACCGTACGCCATCACTAATAATCCAATTGTTTTACTCATTGATAAAACCTTCCTTTAATTGATAGTTATCGTTACTTTAATAAGGTTTGGAGCGACACCAAATCTTCGAAAGAACTATTTTTGAGTATAGTTATGAACGAATTTACTCACTTTTCTTAATGTCTCAGGTTGAACTTCTGGAAATACACCGTGACCTAAGTTAAATATATGCTTGCCACGCGCCATTCCTTGATCAAGTATATCTTTTAGTCGTGATTCGATAACATCCCATGGTGCTAATAATAATGAAGGGTCGAGATTACCTTGTAGTGTCTTGTTTACTCCCATTTGATCAGCCTGATTAATAGATGTTCTCCAATCTAGACCTAAAACATCAATAGGTAAATCATTCCATTCATTAATTAAATGACTTGCGCCTACCCCGAAAAGTATCACAGGTACATCATAATGAGCTTTGATACCACTCACTAATTTCTTCATAGCTGGCTTGATATAATAATTATAGTCTTGGACGTTTAGTGCTCCTACCCAAGAATCAAAGATTTGTATTAATTCAGCACCAGCCTCAATTTGAGCGACTACATATTTGATTGACACATCTACAAGATGATCCATTAGTGCAAACCATGTAGGTTCGTCTCCATACATCATGGCTTTAGTAAAATTATAATTTTTAGAAGGACCTCCTTCAATCATATAAGATGCTAATGTGAACGGCGCACCTGTAAAACCAATCAACGGTACATTTAATTTTTCCTCTGTAAGCAATTTGATTGTTTCTAAAACATAAGGTACATCTCTTTTAGGATCTATCTGAGATAATTTTTCAACATCTTGTACTGACTTAATAGGGTTTGAAATCACTGGTCCAATACCAGATTTAATTTCTACATCTACACCTATGGGTTTTAAAGGTGTCATAATATCCTTATAAAGAACAGCCGCATCAGTATTGTAATTATCTACTGGTAAATGCGTAACATACGCACATAATTCTGGTTGATGCGTAATTTCAAAAAGTGAATATTTTTCTTTAAGTTTGCGATACTCAGGTTGAGAACGTCCTGCTTGTCTCATAAACCAAACTGGAGTGTGTGACGTTGATTCACCTTTTATTGTCTTTAATATCGTATCGTTATTACTATGCACCCTAGCGTCCTCCTACATTAAAATCATTCTTATCTATAATAGCATATTGTATACAATTTCGTATTTTATTATGCTTAAATGTCATAAAAAAGACATAGTACTTTTATTTATAAAACCTAGCTTTATAAACTTTAAAAATATACTTTATTTTTATTAAAAAACGGGTAAGTAATCCTAGATATTCTAATAACGTTAAATTATATATTTAATTTTATTTTTAGTTAAATTTGTAAATTTAGGATGAATTCTATTACTTTTAATTAGAAAATCTGAACTTTTGCAGTAGCAAAAGGAATTTTATAATCGTATAATAAGACAAAACAAGGGAGGTTTGTATCATGAATTTATATACATCTTATGGGACATATGGATTCTTAAATCAAATTAAATTGAATAATCCAGATCATGACCTATTTCAGTTTTCTGCTTCCGATACATCAGTCATTTTAGAAGAAACTGAAGATAAGTCAGTTTTAAAACATCCTAGTTCTTACAATGTACTCTACCAAGTTGGAGAATTTAACGAAAATCATTTCTACTGTGCTTTGTTCATTCCCTCTTCAGAGGATCATAGTAATCAACTAGAGAAAAAATTATTGCACTTAGGCGCACCTTTTGATTCATTCGCTGGATTCAAAAGTTATCGATTATTAAAACCTTTAGAAGGTAATACTTATAAAATATACTTTGGCTTCGCAAATCGCACTGCCTATGAAGACTTCAAGGCTTCAGAATTATTTAATGATAATTTTTCTAAAGTAGCTTTAAGTCAATTCTTTGGAGCAAGTGGTCAACATTCAAGTTATTTTGAAAGATACTTGTATCCAATTGATGAAAACTAATATCAATATAAAAAGTTCTTAGCGTATTGTATTGAACGCTAAGAACTTTTTTTAGTCTCTTAATAAAGTTTCCTGATATTTTAACTTTTTAATGGTACTTCTTATTGTTAACCACCCTACAATAAAGAAAAGTAAAGCAAAGAAGAACAATGTAGGATGTTTTATAACAAATACTATTGTAAAGATAATACCTACACCGATCATTAATCGGTATAAAAATTGTTCATATCCTTTGATAACTTTCGTATCAGGGACTGGCCATACTTGTGGCCATAAACCATATGCTTGTTGAGTATAGAACTGAGCCATTTGTAATAATGTAATATACATAAATAAGCTTCCTATAATCAGAGATACGATTGGATTTGATAACCATAACATTAAAACGAGTGCTATAATCACTAATCGAAAAATGATACTAAACGCGTCTCGTCCTCTTACAAAGCTTCTTACAAATAAGAATAAGTACATACGATTTTCATTAAACTTGTTACCTTTTGGAGTGGGTAATATGAAATCTAAATAACTTCTACGTACTGCTGACTCTCTTAAATGTTTCACATCAGTAAACATATTTACAAATTTATAATAATTCGTATGTTTTTGTTGCTCAATCGCTATCATTCTCCCCCAAGGAAATAATTGCTTTTTGCTATTCAATTTTAAAATTAATAACAATACCCCTACGATGAAAATAAATATAATAGCAAAGTAATTATGAAATCTTAAAATTAAATAAAATGTTATACCAAATAGTACAAATAATAATAAATTAATTGTCCAACTTGAAAGATTTAGCTTTAACCACTGCCATTTAACAAGTAATCCTAAATAAGGAAAAATGATAGCACTTATAGCAAATACAATATAAAATGCAAAATGGTTATCATTTAATTTATAAAATAAAGGAAATAGTATAATAAGAAGTATGACTTGTAAAAAAATTCTTGAACTATAACTATATATTAAACTTACTTGCATATAATCTTTCATATGTTTCTCAAATGGTAATAGAAAAATTTTATCTGCATCTTTTAAAAGTGTTCGAATTGGAAATAATGAAACTAATGCTACAGCAATACTTGCAAATAGTGCATAATCAATATGTTGTGGTATATGTTGTAGCCATTCACCATATCCAAAAATAAATGCACCTAACAATATAAGTAAAAACACCGTGAAATGACCATTAAAAATGAATTTGTTATAGTAACTTTTTTCTTTACGAATCGCTTTATATCTCCGATTAAACAGAGATAATGATTGATTATTCATTGGCATTGCCACCTTGTGTAACATGTATATAAATATCATCTAAGGTTCTATCATACAGACCTGTTTGTTCACGTAGTTCATCTAAGTTACCAAACGCAACAACTTTCCCTTGATCTAAAATAATAAATCTATCACAGTAACGTTCCGCTGTAGCAAGTATATGTGTACTCATTAAGACAGTTCGATTTTCGTTTTTCTTTTCAACCATTAAATCAAGCATTGATTGTATTCCCAAAGGATCGAGACCTAAGAATGGCTCATCGATGATATACAATTCTGGATCAACGATGAAAGCACAAATGATCATGACCTTTTGTTTCATTCCTTTTGAGAAATGACTTGGAAAGACTTTTAATTCATTTTCTAAACGAAATACTTTTAAAAGAGGCTCAGCACGACGCATTGCCTCTTCCCTACTTAGTTGGTAGGCCATAGCAGTCATCTCTATATGCTCTTCTAATGTAAGTTCTTCATAAATCACTGGTGCTTCTGGAATATATGATAATTTTCTTCTATATACTTCAATGTCATCATTAATATTTGTATCAGAAATGGATAATGAACCTTCCATTGGATTAAGAAGTCCTAACATATGTTTAATTGTTGTACTTTTTCCTGCACCGTTAAGACCAATTAAACCAACAATTTCGCCTTTTTTTAACTCAAAATTTATATCTTTGATTACAGGACGTTTTCCATATCCGCCTGTAAGATGTTCAACTTTTACTGTCATAAGGCACCTCCATGCAAACTATTGTACCAAAAAATAATGTTTTAACCTAAAATAATCATTGCTATCATGTTGTTTTAAATTGAGTAATGCTATAATAATGACTAACAAATGATAAAGAGGAGTGTCATTGTTATGTCAGAAACTATTTTCAGTAAAATTATTTCTGGAGAAATTCCAAGCTTTAAAATTTATGAAAATGACTACGTTTATGCCTTTCTAGATATTTCACAAGTGACGAAAGGTCACACATTATTAGTTCCTAAAAAAGTTTCGGCTAATATTTTTGAGACTGATGAAGAAACAATGAAACATATTGGAGTGGCTTTACCTAAGGTAGCCAATGCTATTAAAGCCGCTTTTAACCCAGATGGATTAAATATCATTCAAAATAATGGAGAGTTTGCAGATCAGTCTGTATTTCATCTTCACTTCCATCTTATCCCAAGATATGAAAATGATATCGATGGCTTTGGATATAAGTGGGAAACGCATGAAGATACAATTAATGACGACGCTAAAAAAGAAATTGCTGAACAAATTCAAGCACAATTTGATTAATCGTGCATATTCCTTGTTATACTGGGTATGATAAAAATAATACAAATATCCGACATATAAAGTGAGGAGAATAAAAAATGAAAGTCACAAGAATATTATTTGGCTTAGGTGTAGGTGCTGCAGCAGGATTTGCAGTAGCATTAAGAAATCGTGACGACCATAGTGTCAAACATAATACAATTGATGCGAGCCAACCTACAGGAGCACAATCTGAACTTGAACGAGAAATTGAAACTATGAAACAAACATTTAATGATATTCTTAATTATGGTTCTCAAATTAAGAATGAAAGTGTTGAATATGGTAGTTCAATTGGAGATGAGTTTAAAGAGTTAATTGGTAACTTTAAATCTGATATTAACCCTAATATCGAAAAGCTCCAAACTCATATTGAAAATTTACAAAACCGTGGAGAAGATATAAGCAACGCTTTCTCTAAAGATAAGTAATTTCATTAGCTATGGCATGATGCCATAGCTTTTTTATTTTACTTAATCATAATTTCATATAGACATTTTAACACTAACTTCATTAATGACTTTATCAACTTCTTTTTTGTAAATTAAACTGCCCCTTGACTATTCCTGTGAACACGTAGATAATACGTATCGAACATTAACACAGAGATGAGGCTTACATTATGTATTTATGCACTCGACAAATTGATATACATGCAAGATTTGGAATTCAAAGAATTGCTTTCATGAGTATAGTAGCAACTATTATTACCTTTTTAGTAAGCTATGAAATTATGTACTATTTCTCTGATACTCCTTTATCAGATCGACATTTTATCATTTTATTAATCTTTATAATTTTAATGTATCCCATTCATAAAATCATGCATCTTGTTTTCTTTTTGCCATTCTATAAATCTTTTAGAGTCCATAAATTAGTTAAAAAGAAATGGCTGCCATATTTTAATACGTATGTTAATACGCCTGTCCATAAAGTATATTTTTGTATAAATTTAATTTTACCTATATTATTATTAACTGGCATTTTTGTTCTGTTAAGTATTCATCTACCTCAATATGGTCACTATTTTATGTTTTTATTATCATTAAATATTGGCTTTTCTATGATGGATATTTTATATTTGAAAATCTTACTTTTCTCAAATGATGGTCATTATGTAGAAGAACATCAATCTGGTCTACATATTTTAAACAAAGTGAATAATCCTATATCAACTAGAACTTCGCTCTAGTTAAGGGGATTACCATCTTTTGCGTAATTGTATTTAATTTTCATAAATATTAATTAAATATGCAAAATTAAAATATATAATATTTAATCACCCCCATCCTAGTCATACTATAGTCTTAGGACGGGGGTTTCTAATTGGTAGTCTCTAAATAATATGTTATATTTACGTTGATTAATACATAAAGGAGCTATCAACTTATGAAATTGATGAATAAAATTATTGTTCCCGTGACCGCTAGCGCGCTGTTACTTGGTGCTTGTGGCTCAAATGCAACAGAATCTAAAGATAATACATTGATTTCTTCTAAAGCAGGAGATGTAAAAGTCGCTGACGTGATGAAGAAAATCGGAAATGAACAAATTGCTAATACTTCATTTAACATTGTTTTAAATAAAATCTTAGCTGATAAATACAAAGATAAAGTCGATACTAAAGACGTTGATGAAGATATTAAGAAAGAAGAAAAACAATATGGCGGTAAAGATCAATTTGAAAGCATACTGAAACAGCAAGGTATGTCATTAGATGATTATAAAGAACAGAAAAAACTTTCTGCTTATCAAAAACAACTATTACTAGATAAAGTGAAAGTCTCTGATAAAAATATTAAAGATAATTCTAAAAAAGCTTCTCATATTTTAATAAAAGTAAAATCTAAATCTAGTGATAAAGAAGGTCTTTCAGATAAAAAAGCAAAAGAAAAAGCTGAAAAAATCCAAAAAGAAGTAGAAAAAAATCCTAGTAAATTTGGTGAAATCGCTAAAAAAGAATCTATGGATAGTTCTTCAGCTAAGAAAGATGGTTCATTAGGTTATGTAATTAAAGGTCAAATGGTAGATAGCTTCGAAAAAGCGCTATTTAAATTAAAAGAAGGTCAAGTTTCTAAAGTAGTTAAAACTGATTATGGTTATCATATCATTAAATCTGATAAAGAAAATGACTTTAATAAAGAAAAATCTAACCTTAAAGAAAAAATTATTGAACAAAAAGTACAGAAAAAACCTAAATTGTTAACAGATGCTTATAAAGATTTATTAGATGATTATAAAGTAGATTACAAAGATAGAGATATTAAAAAAGCTGTTGAAAATTCAATTTTAGATCCAGATAAAATTAAACAACAACAGCAGCAACAGCAATCTTCACAAGGTGGTGCCTCTGGTTCAGGCTCTGCAGGTTTAACAAGTAGTGGGTCATAATCAATAACTCATTGGTGTGATTGATATAAGTTTTGCATTTTATCTAGAAAGTGTTATAATACAATTAACAAGGATATCAAGCATATATGCACCAAATCCCCTCACTATGGCAGTAGTGAGGGGATTTTTTGGTGTGGCTTATTTTAGTTGTCGCCTATTTACGTTTATCGTTGCGAGTGCGTAGCCAATGCGCGAATAAAGCAACGATACAACCACTGGTTGCCGTGGTCATGATGTGTACAAAGATATCAAATAACATATATGCACCTCCTTCCCTTGTCATATTGACGCCTGAGAAGAGAAGATAGGCGATCTATTTATTATAACACTGAACTTTAGCTAATTAAATTTGAATATAAAAAAGTGCAAAGCCCGTTGTATCATAATACCACTTGAATCAATCCCGACTCTGTAGCAACTTTACAAAGATAGCTTTGCACTAAAAATATTTAATCTAAACTTGTAGGATTATAGAATTGGCGATTTTCTAAACCAAAAATGCGTTCAGTAAATTGACCTTTATCCGTTTTCTTAAATGCTTTCTCAAACATGTTCATTTTTGCATCAATATTATCAATAAAGAATAAAATTTCAGCTTCTTTCAAATGAGGTAGTTTAGGTGACCCGAATTCCATTTTACCGTGGTGTGCTAAGATCATATGTCTTAATAACATCACTTCTTCACCTTCAATACCTAATTCTTTAGCCGATTCAGCTACTTCATCACTAGCAATTGAAATATGGCCTAGCAAATTACCTTCGACAGTATAAGTCGTTGCAACTGGTCCACTTAACTCTCTGACCTTTCCTAAGTCATGTAAAATAATCGCACTATATAATAAGCTTCTATTTAATAGCGGATAAATATCACAGATTGACTTAGCAATACGTAACATAGTTAAAACGTGATAGCTTAGACCGCTTGCAAAATTATGATGATGTGAACTTGCTGCTGGATACGTAAAGAAACGGTCTTGATATTTCTTTATTAAATGACGCGTTATACGTTGTAAATTTGCGTTTTCAATATCTAACATAAAATGCGAAAGCGCTTCTTTAATTTCATCAGGCGTCATAGGTGCTCCATCAACAAAATCTTTAGTTGATAAATTGTCTTCAGGTTTAGCTAAACGCACTTGATTTACTTTCATCTGTTTACGACCACGATAATTAATCACATCGCCTTTAACATGAACAATTTCTTCAGGTTTAAGGTTCTGCATATCCTCTTTCGTTGCAGTCCATAATTTCGCTTCTATATCACCACTTTTATCTTGGAGGTAAAGTGTCATGTAATCTTTACCTTGAGCAGTGACACCCTGAGTCGCACGATGAATTAAGAAAAAGTGATCAACTGAATCGCCGGGATTTAAATTTTCTACATTTCTCATTTTTTCCCGCCTTCCTCTAGTTTATTAAGAATAATCATTTCTTTTGAAGGGATAATATTATCTTTAGTGCATGTAAAGTAAAGCACTTGATAATTTTGAGATAATTCTCTTAAATAATTTAACATTCTTTCTTTTCTATGTTTGTCAAAATGAACAAATGCGTCATCCACAATAATTGGGAATGGATAGTATGGTTTTAATACTTTAATTAAACTAATTCTAAGAGCAACATACAATAATTCTTTTGTAGATTGACTTAGTTCAACAGGTTCGAAAACTTGTCCATTATCATGTTTGACATGAATTGAATCATCTCCAGTATAATTAATCATTGTATATGCACCATTTGTAAGATACTTGAATATAGATACAGCTTCTTGGATAACTTGTGGTAAACGCTTATCTTTGATTTGCTTAATATGTTCTTCTACTAAATTTTGAAGATAACTTAAGCTTGTCCAATCTTTAGCGATATCATTTAGTCTATTTTTTAAACTGTAATATTCATGTCTTAATTGTGCAAGTGTCGAATCTGTTTCCATATGATTAATTTGAGCAGTTAAATCACTGACTTCAGCTTGCATATTTAAATATTGATCGTTATATTGATCTACTTGTCTCGCTAATGTATCATCTTCTTCGTCTAATTGAGCGGTTGTTTTTTCACTTAATTTAGAACTCATTTCATATGAGTAATTTTGGTTCTCTAAGTATTGAGTTAAATCATTAAATCTATTTAAGTTACTATGATACGTTTCGTAATCTTGATGATGTGAATAATAACTTTCCTCATCTTCAACATTGACGAAATCAAATAGCTCTTTGATGATATTTTTATTTTCACTTAAGCGTGATTTAAGATGCTTGAGCTCATTTGTTAATAACTGTGTTTCTTCTTGATTCTTATGCCAATTATCGTTGTTGTCTTTAGCATTTTTTAGCCATTGATTAACATCGTGGAAGAACGACATTGTATTAAAATGACTAAAATGTGGACTCGTTACGTCTTTAGCGTGTTTATAAAATTGATTAATTTCATCCATAAGTTGACTACGCTTATGATTCAACTCTTTGACGTAATTATCATGAGACTTAATATTACTCATTGAGGTAATACTTTCAACGATAAGTTCATCAGATATCTTAGGAGATAAATATAATTCTTTCTTCACGTTGTTAATATTATCTGATAATGAATCTAAACGATTTTGCGCCTCATCCATTGATTTATTTAAATATGCATTCTTTTCATCTAACATTTCTTTTGCTTTAATAGCATTTTGCCATTGCTCACGAATGCGATGTTGATGATCTAAATCAAAATCTAAATTGTAGTTGCTTTCTAAATGTTCAAGTTGACTTTCCAAGTCATTAATTTCTTGGTTCATTGCTACACCATAATCAACATCTTTAGTTTTTGCTAAGAAGATACCTACAATAAAGATGACGGTTAGAATCGCAAAGACAATACCAAAAATCATGTTAGTCGTTACAAATGAAAATACAGTTAATGCCGCACCTATGATAGCTAAAGCAATAAATGCAAGTCTAAGTAATTTTTGACGTTGATTTTTACGAATTTGTTCTTCTTCAAATGATTCTTTTAATTTTTCATATAAGTTTTCTTTTTCGTGTAATTCTAATACCTGCTGTGAATATTCCTTTTTCTTTTCAAAAGTTTCCTCAGGAACTAATTCATTCTCTAGTTGATCAAGTTCATTACTATTTGAATTACGTTCAATTTTATTATCTTCAAGACCACGTTCTAGTTGTAAAATATAAGCATTTTGTTCTTGCTTACCACGAATTTGCTCACTTACATGACTTTTCATAGCTTCAGAACTATCTACTTCATGATGTGGTTCATTCCACCCAATAGTGTTTTGTAAACTTTCTTGTTCTCTTTGTTTATCAGAGATATCTTTTTCAACTGAACGCAACTCATATTCTTTTTGTTTAATTTCATTTTCTTGTTGATATAAGGAATTAATTGCATCAATATCTTTAGTTTCTACTGGAAAGATATTTTTAGCTTCTTGCTTAAGTTGAGCTAAACGTTCTTCTTTAAGACCAATATCCTTTTCAAGTGATTGTTGAAACGACTTAGCAGTCTCATAACGGTCTATACCTTTTTCAGGAAATTTTAGAGGTTCGATATTTAGAACTTGTTCTAATCCTTTCCATTCTTGCGTTTGATCATGCAGTGCAACCTCTTTTTGTTTAGCTTCATGCATCTTGGATAACTGATTTAAATTTTGTTTTAAATGTTCTAATCTGCGAGAAGATTTATCTCTCTCATCTACTAAGCGATGATATGTGTCTAATTTACTTTCTTCTTCACGTATCTGGCTTTCAAGATGCTTGAGTTGTTCGATTTGTTGGTTAATAATTGGATTTTTACCAGACTTTTTATACAATTCTTCTTTCTTTTGTCCTATGGTATCTCTCATGCTAGTGAATTCAGTTGAACCTAAAGCACCTGCTTGTAATAAGTAATCTTGTAATTGTTTTTCATCTAAATTCCGATGAATATCTTGTAACCCTAAAACGTTGAAAGAGAATATACCTTGATACGTTTTCTTTGTAATGTAATTGAGTTTCTTATTTAGCCATGACTCGTCGCGTGTAGAACCATCTGAGAGGTAAACTTTGACATCACCTTGAGCGCTACCTTTAATTCTCTCAACTTCAGCTTCAGTACCATCGTCAAATATTAAAGCTAATTTACCACCATATTGATTTCCTAACCTAGGTTCCAAACGAGGTTCTCTAGATTTTTTAGTAGGAAAACCGAATAAAATTGAATGTATAAATGCTTGAATCGTTGATTTTCCTGCTTCATTTTCACCAAAAATTTCAGTAAAACCTTTATTAAAGTCTATCTTACGTTGAACAAATTGACCGTATCCATAAATTTCTAGTGATTTAATTATCATTTTGTTCACCTCTCATATCATCTTTTAAAAGACTTTCAGCATGATTAATTAATTCGGTTTTATCAAATTCTGTATAATCATCTAAGAATTTAGATGCACGAGGATTTAAGTATAAATCCGTCATAGCAGAATCAAAGACCGATGTGTCTTCCAACAAATCTGAGGAGAACTCATTTACAAGAGGTGATTCATCACTTTGAACATATTTAATATTTAAATCTTCTATAAACACAAACTGATTTTCATTTTCTTCATACTCTGTAATCATCTCTTTAACTTGAACCAAGTCTTGTGGTGCAATAAAATCTTCACTATTTACGCGTACATTTAATCTATAGAAAGCTTTACCTTCAGGTCTTACTTTATCTTTGAAAGACTGTATATCTTCGTATAGCTCTTGTTTAGACGTATGATTAGTATCAAGGGTTGCTTCCTCAAATTTAATAAATTGAGTAGGATAAAATTGTGTTGTTAAATTAAGATGATCTCCTTCAATTAATAAACAACCTTTTTCACCTAATTCATTAAAATGTCTACCTTGAATATTACCGGGATAGTTAATTACTGGCATATCACTGAGTTGTTCACGTTCATGTATATGACCTAACGCCCAATAGTGGTATAATCGACTATTTAAGTCTTCTAACCTAAATTCTGTATAACGGTCTTTGACTGAGGATTTACTATACGTGCCATGTAAAACACCAATATGTATCCCTTTTTGACCTTGGCTTGATGGATAAGCATCAATTTTATTTTCATAACTTGTATCATTTTGATAACTAAAGCCATGTATAAAAATTGTTTCCCCATCTTTAGTGATCGCTTGATACGTTTCTACTTGATTTGAAAAAACTGAAACGTTGTTTGGCCAATTTGAAGATATCTTTGAAGATAGAGGATCATGATTACCATGACATACATATACAAATACTTGTTCTTTACGTAATCTTTCAAACTGTTCTTTTAAAAAGACTTCCGCACGTAATGTTCTATTCTCATTATCGAATAAATCCCCAGCAATGATAATGAAATCTACTTCTTTTTTTAATGCCAAATCTACTATATTTTTAAAACTTTCATAGGCACTTTTTTGTACATCTTCAAATATTTTAGGGCTTAAATGACTTTTAGATTTGAAGGGACTGTCTAAGTGTAAATCAGCACAGTGTATAAATTTAACCATAAGTTTAATTCTCCTTATAAAAGCCGTAAAGTTAAAAGAAATAATGCAATTTGAATATACTTCATTTGTTGATAAAAATTATAAATATTGATATTAAGACAGACTAATGACTATATATTAATAAGCTATGTATCATGAAAAATAACTTTACTTTATATTAAATTATTTTACCATAACACTTTGAGTCCAGTCGACGACAAACCAAGACATTCATTTTAATTTTATACCTACTCAAAACTATGACGTTAATACAAATTTTAAAGTATCACCTTTGAACTCGTTTATAAATTTGTAAACGAGAGTATTCTAAGGTACAAATGTATAAAAAATGTCTACAAAGTCTGTAACTTTGTAGACATTCAAAATTTAAAATGATTTTTCACTTTTATAGAAAAGTATTAAAATTAGTCAGCGTAAATTTCATCTAATGGTTTTACGATGATTTGGTTAATTTCTTGGAATACTTGGCTCATTTTTTGCTCAGCATTCATTAATTCAGAGATATTTTCATCTTTTTCGATAGCTTGAGCTTGTTCTTGAGCTTTTTGTAAATCCTCTTCAGGAATATCTTCACCTTGCATTTGTTTTTGTTGGAAACTAATTTGAGTTTCACGGAATTCGTCGAATAATTTTTTTGATTCTTCATTTTCTTTAACTTTAGCAAATGCATCTTTAATAGCTTTATATTCTTCACTGTCTCTTAAAGCTTGTTCTAATTGATTTGCATAATCGTATAAATTTACTGCCATAGTTGTTTGCACTCCTTTGAGTTAATTTGTGTTTTAACCACTCACAAATAACTTTAACATATATGTCACCTTTAGACAAAGATTGCAATTACACCTTGGAAGAAACCAATAATTCCTCCAAGTAAAAATCCTAGTGACATAATCAATTTTAATTCTTTATTGGCAATTTCTATAATTAACTTTTCAATGTAATCTAAGTCAAATGTATTAATTTGATCTTCTACTAGTTGTCGCAAATTAATCTTTTTCATTATATTGGTAAGATGTCGTGAAATATTATGAACAATGACTTGAGTAATTTTAGTAGCTGCTTCATTTTCAAGGAAGTGAATAAACTGAGGTGCAAGTTCATATATTGGTAAACGAGCTTTACCATTAAGATCAATATATGAGATTAAAAGATCTGTCGTGGATTTAGAAATAGATTCAAATTGCTCATCACTAACTAATTCTTCTAAATGCTTATTCTTAAGTGTCTCATATTCATTGCGAATGATCTTATTAATAATTACACGTGCTTTCGGATGTTGAGTCAATCGAATAAGTTCATGTTGAATACGTTCTGCGATGCTTTCTTTAGTCATGACCATTTGTAGAAGACCTACAATTTTTCCTTTTTCCTGAAAGAAGGTATCTAACATTTCATATATATCGTGTGAACCTTTTTCAGAATTCAAATATTTTCTAGCTCTCTCGCATAATAAATCAGCTAATTCTTCTACTTTATCATCTGCTAAAACAAACAATTGCTCTGGCAAACATGCTGTTAATGCCTCTTGCTTATGTTGTTGATAAAAGTTTATAAGTTTGTCATTCAAAGTTGTTTTCACCTTATTATTTAATAAATCAGTTACATTAATGTCCAATGCATGAGCAAAATTTTCAATTGTTGCATCTTGAGATTTAAGCTTTTGTATTTGAGTAAGAACTAAGTCTTGAATTGCTTCTTGAGATTGTGGTTGATTTAACTTATGACGAATCATTTCTTCAGTAATTAAATGATCTTCGATAACTTGACCTATTTTCTCAGCTATTTCTCCACGTCTTTTTGGAATTAAACCTGGAGTGAATGGAATTCTCATTTTAAATATATAATATGGTTTAAATGGATGAAATAACATACGTATCGCTATAACATTTGTTATACCACCTATTATAGCCCCTATAATCATCATAAAAGCAATCACTAAAAAAGCGTGCATATTGTTAACTCCCTATTTAAATTTGAAATTGTGGTTAGATTATAACATCAATTAACCTAACTTCATTCTTTTAAAACTTATAAATACAAATTACTAAAAATAAAACGATGAAAATCAAAAATGAATTTCATCGTTAAGTAGAAAAATAATTTTGTTTAATTAAGACAATACATCTGAAATAAGTGATTAAATCATTATAAGATTCTACTATCACTTTTAATTATACATGTAGTAATTCTTCTTTAGCATTTCTATTAAAGTAAGTTTCAGCCTCTCTCATTTTAGAAGTACCGAAGATTGGTTGCTTATCTGCATTTAATACTCGGTAAATGTTACTTACTTTATTACTTTGTAAAATAAATCCATTACGCGTTTCGATTGTATTCCAATAAATATCACTTGTAGTAGCATGATTAGGGTAAGCACAATGATTTCTAGAAATAGTTTGAACGATTTCTAATGGGTCGCAACCAAATGTGCTATTGAGTACATCTGAATCTCTAAATAACGCGCAAATTGAGACACAAGTCGTCCAGTTAGGTAAGACTCTTTCTTTTTCAATTTGTACTAATGTTTTTTTAGAAAGTCCGATTGTTTGAGCCATTGTATCTTGAGTATAGCCCGCTTCAATACGTACCATTTTAAATTTTGTTTGAATTAAATCTGTGAAACTCTGTCTATCCATTCTATTTATCTACCTTTCTAATTGGAAATATTTTATCCGGACACAAGAAATTGCAATAATACACATTTCTTGAAACACAAATTACATCTTAATATATTTTTAATAAAAATAAAAGAGAGAAATGCGTTTTTCTAACTATTTTATTAAAGGCAAAATTATCAAAATAGTTAAATATTTACATTTAACGACATTTTGACTAATTAAATTTAAAATATGTATATTTATTTTATATAATTGCGTTTAGCACATTATATTAATTTATTTTCCATAGCATAAATGGCAGCTTGTGTTCTATCCGTAACTTGTAATTTATTAAATATGTGACTTACATGTGTTTTAATAGTTTTTTCAGATACAAATAATGTTTGAGCAATTTCTTTATTTGTCTTGCCTTTAACCATTTCTCTCAAAACTTCAACTTCTCTTTTAGACAATTTATTAGTAAAATGAGGCTTTTTAGATACTGCTTCAATCACACTTTTAGCTTCAGGATGAATGATACGTTCACCATTTAAAACTTTATGAATTGTTTCAATCAATTTTTGTGGTTCTACGTCTTTCATTTCGTAACCATCAGCACCTTTGTCTATAGCTGATATCACATGTTCATCATCTACATAGCTCGTTAAAACTAAAACTTTGACTTGAGGATATTGTCTTTTTAAAACTTCAGTAATTTCAATTCCATTCATTTCTGGCATCACTAAATCGAGCAACACAATATCAGGCAGATGATGTTGCTCTAAATATGATAGAAATGTTTTGCCATTAGAAAAACCCTTGACTACTTCTAAATCTTCAACTGTTGAAAGTAAAAACTCCAATCCTTGGAGTACGATATGATGATCATCTACTAGTACTACTTTATGCATAATCGTTCTCCTTTTTTTATTACTTTAAAGGTATAGTTATTGTAATGGTAGTACCTTTATTCAATTGTGATTGAATATCTAATTTACCATTCAATGTATGTGTCCGTTGTTTAAGATTATTGATACCACTAGAAGCATTAATATTTACTTCATGCAAGTTAAATCCCTTTCCTAAATCAATAATTTCAATAATGAGATTACCCTGTGTTTGCGTTAGATTTAATGAGACTTCGTTAGTATCGGCATACTTTCTGACATTATTCATCGCCTCTTGTATCATACGATAAATATTTTCTTCTACATGATTAGTTAAATTGATTAAGCCATCAACATGGACGTCTAAATTTAGATTTAAAACATCACTATAGTTATTTAAAGCGTGAATTAATCCGTGCTCTAGTCCTACAGGCTTTAATTGCCAAATCAATGCTCTCATTTCATTAACAGCATTTTGACTCGTTTCTTCTATAGTTTTAAATGCATTTTTAGAAAAATCATCCGATGCCATTCCTTGGGCAGCATGAGCAGTAAGTTTTAACGAGAATAACATTTGATTAACAGAATCATGCAGATCTCGAGCTAAACGGTTGCGCTCATTAATCTTAGCCGCTTCTTTTTCTCTATCTGTCAATAATATGCGTTTTATCGCCGAACCTATTTGAAATGCTACAGATTCTAGTAATTCTAAATCTTGCTCGCTATAATGTTTTTTATTTGGTGAAGCAACGTTAAGTAGTCCAAATTGTTCCTCTCCAGAACGCAGTGGCACAGTTGCATGATGCGTAATATCATCTGTTTCTTCTTGATATGCATGATTAGCTAAATTAATTCTTGAACAATTTATAATATTGGACGCTTTAGTTAATTTTTTATTATTATATGCTTTGACACACCAACATGATCCGTTAGTCATATAATGACAATCTTTTTTAGATAATGCACCAGGGAGGTCTACTGAGGAAACGAGTTCATGGTCCCCCTCCTCATTGATAAAAAATATCCATCCAGTCGTGAAGTTACTACCATTAATAAGATAACGTAGTCCTCCATGCATCATGCTATACATCTCTGTTTCTTCATTAAGAAATTCAGCTATTTCTTTTAGTAATGCAAGTCTTGTTGGCTTCTCCATTTTATCGCCCCAATACTATATCCATAATATTTATATTATACATGCCTTAGCTTTATTTTGAAAATGTAATTAAATACACAATTGATAAGTATTTGAAAATTCATTTTCAAAAATAAACATGATATAGAGAGTAATTAATTTGTGTTATGATAATAATGAACTATAGGAGGATATTATGAAATTTACGATACCTGAACAATATAATGAGAAATCTTTAAGAGAGATATTTCAAAATCTCAAACTCCCTAAAAAAGACTTACATCAACTTAATATGTCAAAAGATATAACAATCAATAATCAATCTGCTAAATTAACTGATGTAGTGAGAACCGGTGATTCGGTGTTCATACCTACACCAGAGGAAAAAAGTAATTATTTACCTAGTTATCGTTACGCACAGGTTTTTTATGAAGATGATGACTTTGCGATAGTGATGAAGCCTAAAGGTGTTAAAACTCATCCAAATGATTTAAAAGAGAGTAATACACTTATGAATCATGTAATTTACACAGTTGACAGTGAATATGTCGAACCTATTCATCGTTTAGACCAAGAAACAGTAGGTTTACTTATTGTTGCTAAGAATCCAATTATGAAAAAAATCTTAGATCGAATGTTAGAAGAAAATGAAATTACTCGTATTTACAAAGCTAACGTTAAAGCATTGTTACCAATCAAACCTCAAACAATAGATATGCCTATTGGTAAAGACAAATTCCATCCTAATAAGCGTAGAATTTCAAATACAGGACAACGTGCAATCACTCATATTTTAAATTCTGAGATGATTAAAGAAGGTATATGTCAACTTGATATTAAACTTGATACAGGTCGTACGCATCAAATACGCGTACATTTAGCAGAAATCGGTCACCCTGTAATTGGTGATCCATTATATGGTGATTCAACATTGCGTAAATTAGAACTTAATAGTCATAAAATTGAATTGATTCATCCATTAACACGTGAGTTGGTTTCGGTAAGCTTGGATGATAAAAAGGCATAAGTCTACTACAGTACAGATAGAGGCTCAATAATATGTAATATTAAATAAGCGAGAGACGTATTATTCAATACGCCTCTCGCTTTTATCATAGATTTAATTAGCGAGGGTCAACCATGTCTTCTGGTTTAATCCATTCTTCAAATTGTTCTTCAGTAACATATCCGCTATTTATAGCTGACTCTTTAAGAGTTAATCCCTCTTTATGCGCCTTTTTAGCAATCTGAGCCGCTTTTTCGTAACCTATATGTGGGTTTAATGCTGTAACTAACATTAATGATTGATTTAAGTAATTGTCGATATTTTCTTCAATCGGCTCAATACCTACTGCACAATTATCATTAAATGTTTGCATACCGTCAGCTAATAGATAAATTGATTGTAAAGTATTATGAAGAATAACTGGTTTGAATACATTTAATTCGAAGTTACCTTGTGAACTTGCAAAACCAACTGCAGTATCATTACCCATAACTTGTACTGCGACCATAGTTAACATTTCACATTGTGTTGGATTAACTTTACCAGGCATAATAGATGAACCAGGTTCATTTTCAGGAATAGAAATTTCTGCTAAACCTGCTCTTGGACCTGAAGCTAACCATCTTACATCGTTTGCAATTTTCATTAAATCGCCTGCTAATGCTTTCAATATACCATGTAATTGAACTACTTCATCATGTGCAGTTAAAGCATGGAATTTATTATCAGATGAAACAAAAGCATACCCTGTGTTATCTGAAATAAATTTAGCTACTTTAGCTCCAAACTCTGGATGAGCATTTATTCCAGTTCCCACTGCTGTGCCACCGATAGCTAAACTAAGGATATGTTTCTTAGATTCACTTAAAAGTTCTTCACATTTATCTAACATATATCTCCAACCACTAATTTCTTGGCCTAATTTAATTGGGGTTGCATCTTGTAAATGTGTACGTCCAATTTTAATAATTGATTGATATTGATCTTCTTTTTCTTTTAAAGTATTACGCAGGTTCTTAAGTGCTGGTTCTAATTTTGTTTCAACTTCATGATATAAAGCAACGTGCATTGCTGTTGGGAATGTATCATTAGAGCTTTGTGATTTATTTACGTCATCGTTAGGATGAATCGTTTCATCACTATTATGTTCTTTAAGATACTCATTAGCTACATAGCTTACGACTTCATTTACGTTCATATTACTTTGAGTGCCGCTTCCTGTTTGCCAAACTACTAATGGAAAATGTTCGTCTAGCTCACCTTTAAGGATGCGATCACATGCATATACTATGGCATCTTTTTTCTCATCACTTAACTTTCCTAATTCATTGTTAGCTAACGCTGCCCCTCTTTTTAATTGAGCGAATCCATAAACTACTTCAATTGGCATGCGTTCCTTACCAACTGGGAAATTACGTTTACTTCTTTCAGTTTGAGCACCCCAAAACTTATCTCCAGGTACTTCAATTTCTCCAAAAGTATCATGTTCAATTCTGACTGACATACATTTCTCTCCCCTTATTCATCTTTATTTAATTGTAGTATAGCACTATTTAATTTGTATGGGCAACGATGAGGTGAAACGTTTTCATTTCAAATATTAAAACCCTCATTATGTTCTAATGTGATTAGAAGTAATGAGGGAATATATATAAATTAAGCATTTTTATATTTACTTTTAATAGCTTGTACAATTGCTATAGCTGTTAAAATAAATAAAATTACACTTAACGCAATAGTAAATGGACTAATTGAAACTAAAAATCCTAAAAATCCAGTTAAGCTATTATAGAAACTATTAAGTGTATATATGAGAATACCTGTAATGGCTAAACAGCAAATTACACTGATTACAACGCCGGATTGATTACTTTTAATAAAAGTTTGAGCACTCACATCATCGATTAAACCCTTTGAGAGGTTTAATTGAAGCTGAACAATTTTAAATAGTAAGGATAAATAGAGAGCTCCTAAAGCAAGCGGAAACGCTTTAATTGAAATTAAACTAATAATGATGGTTGCTATCATCAAATGCAGCCAATATTTTCCTAACATATTTTGAATCTCCTTGAATTATTCACTATTTAGTATCTTATCACAATTCCATAATGAGGTGGAACTTTGTTATAGTAGATGAAAATTTAAAACTAAAAATTAATAAATTTAAAAAGAACTCCAATAAACTAATAAAAGCTAGCTTATTGGAGTCAAATAAATTATTATTCATTATTAAGGTCAGAACGAACATCTTCATCATGAGATTGGTTTAATTTATCTTCATCATTTTCTTCTGAAATTTGTTCCATTTCTTTTCCTAATTCTTTTAAATCATCTAAATCTGTAACCATAGCATTTTCTTCTTCATGATAATTCAATTTAGATTCATGTTCTTTATTCATTATAAAATCCCTCACATAGTTTATTGATTAAACATAACGTGCTGTGAAGTATTCTTTAACATCCTCAGGTAATCCTGCAGCCGCTTCTTTATCTAAAATAACATTTACCATGCGGTGTGCTTTAAGATCTGCTGGCTCATAACTAGATTTGCCGTTTTCACGATATAGTTTTTCAATAACTTCACGTTTATTACTACCTGTAACAACTAAGAAAATTTCTCTAGCTTCCATAAGACCTTGACGTACACTTACATCTAATTTGCCACTTTCATCAATTGAAAGAACTTGAAGGATTAATTTACCTTTATTTTCTTTAGTTTTCATTTTATCTGAAATAAAATCAATTGCATCTTGTTCATAAGAAATTGAATACACTTGGCTTTCAGGTACACCTAATGCTTCATAATAAGATCTATTATCATCATAATCTAAAATATTAATTTGGCTGAAATCTACAGCATGCGTATCTACATTTTTCTTAAGTTCATCTAATACAGGTGCGTGATCTTTTTCTAAGTGAAAACCTGCAATTGTAGTTGGATTATTATTAAATTGTTTACGAATAATATCTGCAGCATATTCTGCTACTCTTTCACTATTTTCAAATACTTTAAAGTTCATTGCCATATTAATTACACTCCTCTAAGTTTGCTCTTTACATAGAATGGTTGATATTAATTTCAAGTATACCCTTTTAAACAATTTATCAAACCAAGTAAATTCAGATTAATGTTAGTACTTCATGATTAAATATAACATTTCTAACTAAATGATGACATTTATATATTTTTAAAAAATAAAATTTAATTATGAAAGATTTGGAAATTCTTGTTGTCTTAAGGCTTCATAAATCAATAGTGCAGCCGTATTAGATAAATTTAATGACCTAATTTTATCGCTCATTGGTATTCTTAAAGCGGTATCAGCATATTTCTCTTTTACCCAATCAGGAAGCCCAGTTGTTTCTCTTCCAAAAATAAAATAATGATTCTCTATTGTATTAGTAAAATCAAAATCGCTATAAGTTTGTTTGCCAAATTTAGTTAACAAGTAATAATTACCTTCAGTGCTATCAAAAAATTCTTCAATGCTTTCATGATATGTAATATTTACATGCTCCCAGTAGTCTAACCCAGCTCTTTTTAACATTTTATCATCTGTACTAAAACCTAAGGGTTTAATAAGATGTAAATGTGTGAAAGTACCAGCACATGTTCTAGCTATATTTCCAGTATTAGCAGGTATCTCTGGTTGAAATAATACAATATGATTTGTCATATTCAGTCTCTCCTCATGTCCAAGCCTTTTTTCATCTCTACTTGAACTTCCTCTATTTCTTTTTCATAATTTTCATTAATAAAAGCCTTTGCGTCTTCACCTTGAATTTGACCTATAGCCCAATAAGCTGTACCTCTAATCATAGGTCTAGGATCATTAAGTGCAACTTCTTTTAGTTCTGGTATGGCACTTTCCTCGTTAAAATGCGCTAAAGCTAGAATTGCGTTTCTTTGTATAGGTTTTTTACCTCGCCACGCTCCAGCCAAATGACCATAAGTGTTCTTAAACTCTTTATTATTCTTTTGCAATAAAGGAACTAAACGTGGTTTTAGGATTTCCGGTTCAAGTACTATATCATCATGTTGAGTATTAATACCTCTATTTTTAGGACACACTTGTTGACATGTGTCACAACCATATAAACGATTTCCTATTTTATAACGGTATTCATCTTGTAGATAACCTTTTGTTTGGGTTAAAAAGCTTATACATTTTTGACTATTCAACTGACCATTACCTACTAATGCACCCGTAGGACATCGATCAACGCAGATTGTACAGTCTCCACAACTGTCTAAAATAGGATCATCTGGTTCGAAAGGTATACTCACTAACATTTCACCTAAATAAGTCCAAGTCCCCAATTCTGGAGAAATAACAAATCCATTTCTACCAACAAATCCTAATCCTGCGCGTTCTGCTACAGCTCTGTCTGAAAGTACACCAGTGTCTACCATAGACTGTATCTCGACATCGGGTACCTTTACTCGTAGAAATTCACTTAATTTATCAAGTCTTTTACGCATAATTGTATGATAATCTTGACCCCAAGAAGCACGCGCAAACATCCCGCGTCGATCACCTCTTACACTTTTAGGTGCACCTTTTAATTTATTTGGGTAACCTACAGCGATTGCGATAATGGAACGCGCACTCGGTAAACTTAGTTTAGGTTCAGTTCTTAGAGCGATGTCTGATTCTTCAAATCCAGATGCAAAACCTTTTGAATGATAGCTTTCCAATTTTTGTTTTAGCTCATCAAATGGATCTGCAGTTGTGAAACCTATACTATCAATGCCAATCGAATGGGCATAGTCGATAATCTCTCTTTTTAACTGCTTGTAATCCACAAGCTTTGCCCCCTCACATAAAATTACATATGTCATTTTAACACATGTTTAAATAGGATAACGTTGTGAGTTTTTATTTTTCTAAAAAAAAGATAGAACTGAAATCAATGACATAGTGAAAGATTTCTACGTTCTATCTTAATTTAAATATCATCTTATTGTAATACACGAGATAAGAAATTTTGAGTTCTTTCTTGTTGAGGATGTTCAAAAATTGCTGTTGGCTTACCTGATTCCACTACAACGCCATCTGCCATAAAAATCACTTTATCACTAACTTCTTTAGCAAAGTTCATTTCATGCGTAACAATTACCATCGTCATTCCATCTTTAGCTAAATCTCTCATTACTTTTAATACATCTCCTACAACCTCCGGGTCTAACGCAGATGTAGGCTCATCAAATAATAAAACATCTGGTTTCATAGCTAATGCCCTAGCGATGGCAACCCTTTGTTTCTGTCCTCCAGATAATTGATTAGGATATGCATCTGCTTTATCCTTTAAACCTACCTTATCTAATAAAGCTAAAGCGGTATCTTTTAACTGCTCTTTATCCCCTTTAAGCAACATCTTAGGTGCTAACATAATATTATCTATCACTTTTTTATGAGGAAATAGATTGAAGTTTTGAAATACCATCCCCATTTTTTGACGTAATTCATCTAAATGAACATTTTTATGAGTTAAATCATTACCTTCAAAAATAACTTGTCCTTTCGTAGGTGTTTCAAGTAAATTCATACAACGTAACAACGTACTTTTACCACTACCTGAAGGACCTATAATAGCAACTACTTCTCCTTGAGAAACTTCTAGATTAATATCTTTAAGAACTTCATGATTTCCAAACTTTTTGTTCAAATTTTTAATTTTAATCACTAGCTTTCATTCTCCCTTCAACTAAACTCATGATGCGTGATAATGCAAACGTTAAAATAAAGTATAGAACTGCAGCAACGATTAAAGGTGTAAAAGGATCGAATGAAATACCTTGAACAACTTGAGCATTAAACATAATTTCGCCTACACCAATAGTTGAAACAATCGATGATTCTTTAATAAGCGTAACAAATTCATTTCCTAAAGCTGGTAAAATATTTTTAATCGCTTGAGGCATAATGACCGACTTCATAGTTTGAATGTAGTTTAAACCTAAACTTCTTGCTGCCTCCATCTGACCTTTGTCCACAGCATTGATACCTGCTCTAATAATTTCTGCTATGTAAGCTGATGAATTTATGATAAGTGCTATTGTTCCACATATAAGTGCGGAAACATCTAAGCCAAGTGCTGCTGTGGTACCAAAGAATACAATAAATACTTGTACTAACATTGGTGTTCCTCTTAAGAATTCAATATAAATACTTGCTAACCAAGATAATGGTTTAAATTTATTTATTTTCAATAATGCGATAAAAGCACCTAGTATAGAACCTAAAATAACGCCTACTAATGAGATTAAAATAGTGTTTTTAATTCCTTTAATAAAGAAACTTCCATATTTTGTGAAGAAATTCCCATCATCTTGCATATCCTGAGCTGCTTGATTCATATACTTATCAATAAGGTTTTTGTTGTTTACTTCATCAATAGTTTGATTTAAATGCTTTAGTAAAATTGGCGAATTTTTGGGAACTGCTATACATGTAGGTTTCTTTTCTTCATTAAATTTTACATCAGCGAATTCTAATTCAGGATTTTGTTTTAAATACGCTTCTCCTACTGGTTTTTCAACAATTGTTCCTACAACTTTACCACTTTTAAGAGCTAAAATTGACTCAGGTAATCGATTTAGAGAGGATACTTGACTATCTTTTATTTCATTATGGGCTATTTTCTCTTGATCAGTTCCTTTTTGAGCAGCAATTTTCTTACCTGTAAAATCTTTCAAATCTTTATATTTATTTTTATCTGATTTTTTAACTAACATTACATTATTTGTCATCATGTACGGCTCGGTAAAATCTACTTCCTTTTTTCTTTCCGGTGTTGTAGTCATACCAGATATAATGACATCAATTTTTCCAGTTTTTAATGCCCCTAATAAACTATCGAATTGCATATTAATAATTTTTAACTTCAAATGATTATCTTTGGCTATTTTCTTCGCTAGCTCAATATCGACACCTGCATAATCAGTTTTACCATTTTTTATTTTTTCAAATTCTAAAGGTGCATAATCAGCAGATAATCCAACACGAAGTTCACCACGTTGTTTAATCTTGTTCCAATTAGAATCTTCTTCAGCACTAACAATCGGATTTATATATGTAATTGCAGAGCCTAAAAGTAGTGTAATGACTATAAGAATTTTAATAATTTTGTACATACTTTATGAGCCCTCCTAAATAAATATACATTATTATACATAATTACTTATAATAATGCAATTTAATTTTGAAGAAAGATAAAAAAATAAGCAATGTTTCAATAGATACTACCATGAAACATCGCTCTCATTCATATAATAATTTATTCTTTTGGTATTTCGAATTTATAGATTTCATCGCTATATGAATGAATAAATCTTTTGCATAAATGATGTATAATAAACGCACCAATAAATGGAACAACAAAATAACCAATTATCAATAAAATAATATTGAAAGACGTATCACCAGACATTCGATTAAGTGCATTAATCGGTCCAACTAGACCTGTATAACCAAAACCAGCTGACAATGGTGTCCCCTTAATATTTAAAAGATACGCTACTATACCACAAATAATCCCATTTAGTGTTAAGGGAATAGCAATAATTAAGTTCTTCAAATAGACAGGTATCATCATTTTAGCTGCACCAATTAATAGGACCAAATTGACACCGATTGAATTGACTCTTAGTGATCCAAATAAAAACGTTACACATGCTGCTACAATACCCATATTTGCAGCACCACTACCTAAACCAGTTAAACTTATAGCAGTAGCTATCGCTACGAGAGAAATAGGTGTAACCATCAATAAAGAAAATGTCACACATATAAGGATAGACATTAATAATGGGTTTAATTCTGTAAAGCCATTAATGAGTCTACCAATAGATTTAGTAATGATTTGAACATATGGGAGTGTCATTAATCCTATCGCTCCACTAACTACGGGTACTAATACCGGTAGTATAATCATTTCAAATGAACCAAGTTTACCCTCAAGAAACATATAAATGGCACAAGCGATAACGACCATAATAATGACATTAATAATATCTCCTATCCCTTTTAAAGCTATGCCACCATTACTAAACTGTATAGCTCCAGAACCTAATATAGCAGAAGTACCTATCATTGCAGCTCCTGCACCTTTAAATTTAAATTGATGCGCCGCTAACACACCTATTATAAAAGCCATAAATGATTGAATAACAGTTACTAATTGGAATATAGTTTCTAATAAGTGATTTCCTTCTTTAAATAACTTGAGTAATTCACCTAATAACGCATTAGGTAATAGAGCAACAACTACCCCCGCCCCTACAGCATTTAATATATTATTAAAAAATGATTTTCCACTAAATTGAGATTGACTCATGATGTACCTCCAACAATTGCATTAGATTAATACTATTATAGATAAGTATGATTAACAATAACTAAATTTAGAAAAAGTAAAAATTTAAGGGTGTTTTAGAATTTTTTTATTTTTCAGGTTAATATCTTCTTTAACACATTAAGTTCTGATAATCATATTCGTATTTATTATAGTATTAAAAAAAGAGTGAAAACGTTGATTTAACAACATTCTCACTCTAAAAGTTCCTAAAAGAATATAAAATTATACCGGTGGTCGGGATCGAACCGACACTCCAAAAAGGAACGGGATTTTGAGTCCCGCGCGTCTGCCAATTCCGCCACACCGGCTCAATAGATAAATAAAAAACTTCCCTCTGGAAGCATATTATGGAGCGGAAGATAGGACTTACACCTATACCTAGTTCCGGGAAGGAACGTGTTCTAAAAGTTGAACTACTCCCGCTTAATATTAAATTATATGGAGCGGAAGATAGGATTTGCACCTATATCTCATTCCGGGAAGGAATGTGTTCTAAGAGTTGAACTACTCCCGCATAGAAAAATTAATGGAGCGGAAGATAGGACTTGCACCTATATCTCATTCCGGGAAGGAATGTGTTCTAAGAGTTGAACTACTCCCGCTTAATCCTGGAGGCGGCAACCGGATTTGAACCGGTGATAAAGGTTTTGCAGACCTCTGCCTTACCACTTGGCTATGCCGCCAATAACTGGGCTAGCTGGATTCGAACCAGCGCGTGACGGAGTCAAAGTCCGTTGCCTTACCGCTTGGCTATAGCCCATTAATAATAAGGGCGGTTGAAGGGAATCGAACCCTCGAATGTCGGAACCACAATCCGATGCGTTAACCACTTCGCCACAACCGCCATGGCAGGGGCAGTAGGAATCGAACCCACATCAAAGGTTTTGGAGACCTCTATTCTACCGTTGAACTATGCCCCTATTTAGATGGTGGAGGGGGGCAGATTCGAACTGCCGAACCCGAAGGAGCGGATTTACAGTCCGCCGCGTTTAGCCACTTCGCTACCCCTCCAAGAGATGGTGCCGGCCAGAGGACTTGAACCCCCAACCTACTGATTACAAGTCAGTTGCTCTACCAATTGAGCTAGGCCGGCTTGCTAAATGGTTCAGGACAGAGTCGAACTGCCGACACATGGAGCTTCAATCCATTGCTCTACCAACTGAGCTACTGAACCATAATAAATATATCGTAATGGCGGTCTCGACGGGAATCGAACCCGCGATCTCCTGCGTGACAGGCAGGCGTGTTAACCGCTACACTACGAGACCTATAAAGAAAATATTGCGGGAGGCGGATTTGAACCACCGACCTTCGGGTTATGAGCCCGACGAGCTACCGAACTGCTCCATCCCGCGATAATAATAATGGCGGAGGAAGAGGGATTCGAACCCCCGCGGCCCGTTAAGGCCCTGTCGGTTTTCAAGACCGATCCCTTCAGCCGGACTTGGGTATTCCTCCATTATTTATAGGTAAATCGCTATTAAATTAATTAAAAATGGCGGTCCCGACGGGAATCGAACCCGCGATCTCCTGCGTGACAGGCAGGCGTGTTAACCGCTACACTACGGGACCATTTATAAAACGGAGGAAGAGGGATTCGAACCCCCGCGAGCCGTTAAGCCCCTGTCGGTTTTCAAGACCGATCCCTTCAGCCGGACTTGGGTATTCCTCCAAAATTATATGGACCTTGCAGGACTCGAACCTGCGACCGAACGGTTATGAGCCGTTAGCTCTAACCAACTGAGCTAAAGGTCCTAAATATAATTCTACAACTAATAAGTAGTGGCGGTGGAGGGGATCGAACCCCCGACCTCACGGGTATGAACCGTACGCTCTAGCCAGCTGAGCTACACCGCCGTTATGTAGTTTGTAAATTAATAATGGTGGAGACTAGCGGGATCGAACCGCTGACCTCCTGCGTGCAAAGCAGGCGCTCTCCCAGCTGAGCTAAGCCCCCAAAATTAATATGTACTATCGGGAAGACAGGATTCGAACCTACGACCCCTTGGTCCCAAACCAAGTGCTCTACCAAGCTGAGCTACTTCCCGTAGAATAAGCGCGCCCGATAGGAGTCGAACCCATAACCTTTTGATCCGTAGTCAAACGCTCTATCCAGTTGAGCTACGGGCGCATACAATATAAAAGATGGTGCCGAGGACCGGAATCGAACCGGTACGGTGATCTCTCACCGCAGGATTTTAAGTCCTGTGCGTCTGCCAGTTCCGCCACCCCGGCACAGTTATAATGGAGCGGAAGACGGGATTCGAACCCGCGACCCCCACCTTGGCAAGGTGGTGTTCTACCACTGAACTACTTCCGCATATGCGGGTGAAGGGAGTCGAACCCCCACGCCGTGAAGGCGCTAGATCCTAAGTCTAGTGCGTCTGCCAATTCCGCCACACCCGCGTATCTAATGGTGAGCCATAGAGGATTCGAACCTCTGACCCTCTGATTAAAAGTCAGATGCTCTACCAACTGAGCTAATGGCTCTATAGATGGTGCCGGCCAGAGGACTTGAACCCCCAACCTACTGATTACAAGTCAGTTGCTCTACCAATTGAGCTAGGCCGGCAAATTTAATTGTTATAAATGGTGGAGAATGACGGGTTCGAACCGCCGACCCTCTGCTTGTAAGGCAGATGCTCTCCCAGCTGAGCTAATTCTCCAAGTATATA